>OMNW01015262.1:48654-62735 GCA_900303245.1 Selene dorsalis
GAGTCCCGCAGAGTCCGTGTCTCTCCTGAACAGCAGCCTTATCGGTCAGACCAGTGGAGCTGATGCTCCTCTCATGTCCCTTCCCGCTCTCATGACCAAGCCGGGGGGACAGTACCTGGATCTGACCCTGCTGTAGGGTCATATATGATACAGAGGTCATGTGACAGTGACTCATAATGTATTGCTAGGTTTTTAATAGCCTTTTAGATGTGTTATTTATATCTTTAAGAACAGAAATTAATGTATTTTATACCAAAATCGTTGTGGCCTTAGCCAAAAAAATAGCAGTTTTGTCTTATATTGCACAGTGTGTATTTTAAAAGCTTTATAGAGATTTTGTAACATGTTATGATTTTATCATCGAATATGATATATTTGCTAGCAAAACTAGAGAAGAATGACCTAGTAGCAACTGAGCTATATCTTTCCTTAAGCTTTTCTGTGAAGAGTGAAAGTGTGTGTGAGTGTGAAAAAGATGAGAATGAGTATTATGCATGGCTGTGTTGATACATTTTAATACCTAATCTGTATGCATTACATTTTGTGTTTATATATACATTTGATACAGTACATAGTGATTGTATTGAAAGCTTTAGTGCATGAAGAAGTTAGTAGTAAAACTGTAAGATGTTTACATAATGCCAAATATCAATGCACTGCTAATCAATATGACTATTCATGACTATAATAGCAGTATCTTTGAACGATGATATGTTACACTGTGAGGTTGTCAAATAGTCTGATCCTTGCGTTGGACTTCACTTACAAAAATGTGACATCTCACTTCTCATTAGCCCTCCTCCACCTGACTTTTAGGCAGTCTACATGGGTCCGTTTTCTATGTTGTGTAATGCCAATGTTGTCTTGCCTTTTGTTTTGGAGTCTCACCTGAACAGAGGACAGCCCCAGCTCCACTTACCTAACCACACCATTCTTCAGGAGTACTCGTGTCACAAGCTATCACCTTACTGAGTGAATATCAGGAGCTTTCAGGTGTGCTTGACGATTTTATTACATATTGTCCTTAGATAGAATCACAAATATCCATTCCTTTGCCATTAAATCATTTGGAGAGTTGATGGAAAGCTGAAAAGGGGAAGGATTTTGTTGTGATACGTATCCTGTGGATTTAATTGCCATTTGTAGCCTGAAAAAGTTGTTTCGGGCTCCATGTTGCCGTGTGACATCCTACTGTAAGACTTTAAACTCCAGCTCAGGACGTCCTTGCTGCACCCATGCTGAGAAAACAATAAACATAACGTGAAGTCTGACTGTGTTCAGTTGTTTGATTTCACTATTTGCCTTTTGTAGGTTTCAATCCACTTTGCAGCGTCTGTGCTTTTTGAAGTGCAGCGACAGGTGGAGCTGCTCATGACAGAATGTGGCTCGAGGCAAAACCGGGGGATCTCACTGTCCTCGGTGATTACCACCGTGTTTACCACATTCACACACATGCTATGGCAAAGAAACTATTGTCACTCGGACACACTAAACACATTATGTGAGACGATGGCCTTTATTTTTTCACAGGGTGGAAAAGTGGAGCGCAGGAAGGGGCAAGAGAGAAAGAAGACAGACAAAACCATGTCAGACCCCCCTCAGGGCAGATTTGGCATTATGTAATACAATCTTGTGCACTCCGCCCAACTTGATCCCTTTTAAACACACTCACTCATTCTCCTAGCCACAGTAAAACACACTATCTAAACCATCATAGCAACACCATTAGTATCCACGCAACAAAGCCCAAAATACTTTTTCTCCCTAACCTTTTTCACTCTATTGGTGGTTTTGTTGTTGGCAGTCTGCTCAAACATGTAAAAAAAAAAAAAAAAAGTAGCATGTTTCATGATTTTAAGAAACTGTCACGTGAAGTGGTTATCCTGAGTTAAGTGCAACTGTTTTAGCCTAGTTCAAAGTGTTTTGTTTAAAATGTATTTATACAATTTAAAATTTGGATATACTGGTTAGAGTGAGCTTATAGATTTCAAGAAATTAGAATAGAAGAAAAATATTTGTATCTTTGTGTAATCCAAACTATTACTGCCTGAAGGTATGTACAGAGGAGGGTATGATTATAGTTTTTGCTAGAGGGTGTGTAGTTCATTTAAGAATTAAGCCACAGAGTTACTACCTGTGCTCCCATTCACTTCTTGATGACAGTGGTTGTAAATGCTGATTTACAACCTTTTGGTTCAAAGGTACAGAAATAAGATTCACTGTTTATGACCTTCATCATAATTTTGGCAAAGGCTGATTCCACTCCTCTGATGTGATTTGGCAGATGTAAACCCTTAAAACCTAAACACGAGATTCAGGCTCCCCCCTGTTGATTATGTTTCTTTAGTTAGTGTCTTGCCTACATAAGTATTTGATAACATAAAAAAAGTTTTATATATAAAAAACAACAACATTTGCAGCACAGTCTCTTGTTAATAGCAGAACCTGTATGCTGCTGCTGCGCTGTGTCCTTCAGAAGAATTATCTAACCATCTGTGGTTCATTGAAGGGCAGAGTTTAGCTGCAATTACAGGCTGACTCATTGTGCTGTAACAGGTGTGAAGAGGCAGATAAATTGATTATATTCTTTATAACAACATTCCCTCATTGGGTGGGTTAGGGCCTGCACACAATCTTAACGCTTGGGCACGCAGGGCGCGGCTGATCCACATTCCCATGTCAGTGCAGAGACCAAAGATGCTGCCACAGAGTTCAGTTGTCAAACTGATGCGGTGATTTTTATTAAGATCCAACCGAGGGCAGAAACAACTCAACACATACAGCACAGCAGCAGGTCATAGGCTGCCTCAGATGTGGTTGTGACAAAAGAACAAAAAAAATCTGAAATAAAGTTGTTGAGCAGCAGAGTCATGCTTACTAATAAATCATGTTCATGAACAGGACTTCTGTGAGCAGTTTTACACTTGAACTGTGATGAAAAAATAAAGCAAAGTGATCCATGATCTGCTCCTCATGACAACCTGAAACACTGGTCCAGTAAAATGTAGCTGCTACAGGAGCACTGGCTGCTCATTTGTCTCCTCCTGGTGGTCATATTGAGACTACAGCTTCACAGTCGCAGTACAATCCAGCCTCAAAACCCAACCAGTTCACCTTCACCCTCTTCAGGATGTTTCTTCAACCTCAAATGCAGCAGATGTTTTGGCATGTCAAAGTGGATGTTTGACATGAGAATAAATACAGTAAGGAAGTAAGCATTTACAGTGCCTGCTCTGTTCTCAGCATATTTATTACAATGACTATTTGCATTTTGGACAAACTGATTTGAAAGAGAAGTGACCTTTCACCTCAGCAGTGCTAGTTTTAAAGTGTTCAATAGCTCGATGCTTCAACAGTCAGCGTCTGAAACACAGTTTAGGCATCAACGTGGACACAGTGATGATGAAATCACAGAAAACCTAGACATAACCCTGATGCAAATCAGATAAACATTTCATCTCGTGATACTGTTATCATGCAGGCAGCACCAGTCAGATCTGTAGCTTGTCTGTATTGTGTGTGTGTGTCAGGTAACTAGTGAGTCCATTTGAGTCACTATCTCACTTATAGTATATACAGTCTCAGTTTGATGAATATAAAGAGCCATCTTCTAAAATAACATTTAAGCAAATATAACAATTGCCTTTATGCAAATATATATTTATAACTGCTTAATGTTTTATGCAAATGTACAAATGTTGATTGCAGCCAACGACTCTGGGACCTCAAGAGTCAAGGTCTCAGAGCTCTGTCATCAGGAGCGCCCTTAGTATCTTCTCTCTGTCCAGCCTTGTTTCCTCTCCGCTACAGACACACATAAGCATACAAACTGTTTGTTATAAGAAGTTGCAAAAAAAGAGAAATAAAATCAGTTTGCATTATGTAGCCTGGTAAAAGTCAGATTGAGACTGATGAGGTCAGGCAGAGGCAGGACCACAGAGACAGTGATGATAAAAACAGAGTTAAAATTCCAAACCAAACATTACATAAAACAAAACAAAAACATTTAGAGACAGTTTTTCTTTTGTTTGGTCAACCTAACGGCTTCAGGGAAAACACACAGACAAGTCATCTTCTTTTTTTCTTCTCTATCTTTTAAACAGTTTGATCTAGATTATCTATAGACTGTTACTCGGTAACAGACTCGGCTTCTAAAATGATGAAACATCTGTAGGAAACAGGATTTAGTGGCAATGCTATCACACCAGTTCGCTGTAGCCACGAGCTGGAGTGATAGCATAAGTTTGCTTTTTACCTGTATTCCCTACTTCTAACAAATTCAATATTGTTGTCTAATGACAAGTTCTAATGACCTAATCCATCAATAATCATAATCTTTTATGTGGTAGAATTGATACTTGACAGTCAGGTTTTTGGTTTAACTAAATTTTGATCTAATGTGTGGAAACTGACTTATATGAATTATGTATAGTACAGTATAGTCCGGATGTAGAAACTGGTTGGCTACATGTTTCTAAAAATGAACACGGAACAAGAGTGCTATTATTGTCAAGTATTTTAGGCCTCCAAGATCTTTTTCTTCTAAATTGTATACAGTAGTTTTATCTATTTTTAGAGAAGAGGGACAAGATATCTACCCCACTAGGCGACCAGGACCTGCTTTAAATTTTTAAAATAGCTTTGTGATCACCAGAGAAAGCAAATATAAACACAGCAAAGGAAGCAAAAAAGGTTGCAACCCACTTGTTTAGTGTTTAACAGTGCATTATATGCCATTAAACTAATCTTGTTTCTTCAATACCTTCATGAAGTTACTACAACTGTTAAATAAATACTGTTGAGGAATCAATATGACATTTCCCTTTGCAGTGACTGCAGTGAAGTCATACAGGTGTTGATGCACATAGTTCCTTTCTATCACTGTATTAATGCGTCTCAGAGAACAGAGTAGAGTTACCTGTCATTATGGGCAGCAAGGTAAGGGGCCAGGTGAGGAATGGAGCTACGGTAGTAAGAAGGGGACAAGTGGGGGGAAGGTGTAGGAGAGGGACAGCTTGGACTACCCAGCTCCAGTGCTGGCATATTATCCACCTGGAATACACATCAGTATATACGCACACAAAGAGATATCTCTGTTTACTTACAGATAACACGAGAGACTGAATTACTCCCCCCAATAAGTGGAGTGTAATGCACTAAACAAACCTGTGTGTGTTTGTGTGTGTGTGTTTTTGCATATTACCTGTGGGTATATGGAGGGCTGTATTTGTTTGTCCAGTGAGCTACTAGAGCCTGACTTTCCTGCACTCTGGGAAGAGATGGCTGCAAGTGCTTCTGGGAGATTATCTTCATCTTCATGGTTACTGATGAACAAAATAAATTGAGAGACTGAATGACATGACCTGCAGACTGCTCTGAACAAAATGTAATTTTCAAAGAGCGCACATGACATTGCTTTCGCTTCAAGTGCTCTGTGGAGTATTCATTTCAGTGCAATTTCCCACTCATGCTTGAGCGTTGCTGTTTCCCTTCAACAGTAATCAAAGGCGGATGCGTACTCACAAGCTGAACTGTCGGACCAGTCGTTTCCTGCGGTTGCTGCTTGGGTTGGCCTTAGGTTGCAGCCTCTCTGGTGTTGGGTTACGGTCTTGCCGGTGGGGCGTCTTGTCTGCGGTCAGGCTGGATGCAGCTGAGTCTTGGGAAGAGCTCTGGTACCTGAAGCCCAGTTTTCACATGGAGAGTTAGTCTTACCCACTCATGTTAAAATGTAAACATGTGAAGGAAGTGTGAGACCTCTGACCTGTCATTGAGGGTCTCATTTGAGTTCTTCCCTCTGGGCGTTGTTGGAGCCTCCTTCTTCATATTAGAGAAGACAAGGATGGAAATAGTTAGCCTCTGCTGTTCAATACAAAGCTCAGTGCGCAGGACTCCATCAACTCACCCTGAAAGCTGCCTCCATCTGCGCTTTGAGGATGTTACATTTAAGATGGTCAGGCAGCATCGCTGGAGAGGCAGGGGGGTGCAGAGACTTTTCAGACAGCTGCTTCTCCTCTCCCTGCCAAGAGGTGACAAGAAGACCTGAGTCACACTGCTTTATGTGTGCACAGTGTGACTACAGTGTGTTGGAAACGTGTCTAACCTTGTTGTCCATGTTGATGTGCAATGAGGGCCAGGGAGGAGAATCACTGTCTGACTCCAGCGCCTTGAGCAGAGACTGAGAGATGTCCAACTCATCCAATGGGCAGGGAGGGGCTCGGCGCTCTAATGTACAGACACAAAGAAAGAAAGAAAGAAAGAAAGAAAGAAAGAAAGAAAGAAAGAAAGAAAGAAAGAAAGAAAGAAAGAAAGAAAGAAAGAAAGAAAGAAAGAAAGAAAGAAAGAAAGAAAGAAAGAAGGAAGGTTCACTCAAACCATAAACCTGTGCTCTTGTGGTATCCAGCCATAATGTGTCTGCCAATGAATATAAAAAACTTGACAGCAGCATTACTATGCAGACACATTGTCCTCGCTGCTCTGGGTAATAAAGAGATTGTACTTTGCATATTTTCCACTATTTTTTACTTTGTGTCTTGATGAAAACGCTGAGGTCTGAAATATTCATAATAAATATTTGCCACTCAAGGATAAAGTATTAACAGATCCTGCCTTAAACAACACTGTTGAAACAGGTGTGGTTATCATTTCTCTTGTTCATGCTGTCCATCAGGAACATTGTTGTGATTTATGTGCATCCATCCCTGACACTGAAATAGCATTTAATGGCCACTATAGACAGGAGTGATGAGAGGAGAACGTGTTTCTGTGTTACATTGGGAACATCACTTTAGTCAGACAGTCTTGAAAATGTGTTGTGTGTCTATTCTGTAAGTGGTAAATTATAGTTTGTTTGTGATTTGGCTTGGCTGACTGACTGGAAACTCAGGCTGCTGCTGACCAGTGCACAGTGGTGGGAAAAAAAGAGCATTAGGACACAATCTAGACATATGACAGATTTTGCAGACACTGTTTGGACAGCTTCTCCTCAGACTCAGAGTACTCACTGTTCTTGGTGTGTGTGTGACAGAGCGTATCGTGGCTGTGTGTGTGGCGTCGGTGGTGGTGGTGGATCTTGGCAGAGTACGAAGTCTCATTCTCCTCAATGCTGAACTGATGCTCTGAAGCAGGACCGCTCAGAGGGAAGCTGAAGATGACATGTAAGCTCATCAAAATAAGCCCCCCTGCCAACAAAATTACACTTTCTACCAAAACTAATAGTCCAAATGTCTAACTTCCAATGTTTCCTGTCTCAATTTTTTTTTTTTAATCAACAAACATCATCCCTCTCTAGATGCTGGAAAAGTCAGTGTGATACAATTACAACCAGGCTTCAACTATAAAATAATAAAAGGACAGATCTTTGCACATTTTTGATTTTTTTTTGCAATTATAAACATTGAGTTTATTTGAAAAGCAATAAAGAGACTTCCCTAAAGGCATCACATGATACATCCGAGTAAAAGGCAACACACAATAACAAGAAAACCTTGGCCACATTTTATGTAAACAGTTGGTCGATTAAGTTAATCCATGACCTGATATTAAATTAGTGTTCAGTTTATTCAGCAGCCTAACAAACACAACATGTTCAAGGCTCCGACTACACACTGATCTACATACTATAAAGCAGCTTATTCCCTAAACCAGCATACAGTATGTGCTTAACTGGACCCCCATTCACCTGTTGAGAATTTATCTTTTACACACTCACATCACTTCATCCATTTACATAAAGTCATTGGATAAATTAGCTGTCATAAGATTAAAGCATTAAGATAAATGTAATCTTCTTGGCAGATTTAAGATCTTGTAGTAAACACGCCGAGCAATTTAAACATAAATTACATGTAAATCTTCACAAGCAAGCCAAGGCACAAAGCTATTCAACCTTATTTTTATCATTTGTGTCCCAGTGTTGTCTCTTAGTCTATATCATTAGCTTTAAGTGTGACACTGTACACACAGATTGAAACCAGGTGCCACTATTAAAGTTGTGGCTGACTGGTGTATGTGTATGTGAATGGACAGAGGAAAGTGAAGATCACAAAGATGATAAAGAACCATGTTGAGACACACTGAGATGTAAGGTAAAAAAAACAACAACAAAAAAACAAAGATAGTGCAACATGGAAATGTTTTTGTCTTGTTTCAACTTTAGCTCTAACTTTTGGAAAATTTGCATAATTTTGGAGCCTCTTGGGAAATGTTGCTATTACGTTTTCTATCGGTTACAACATGAGTGTTGTTTTGTAGCCAACATTTGTTTACATTTTGGCAAACTGGCACTTAAAAATTTTGCCAAATAAGGCTTTAGCGGTTCATGTTTGCAATGTGCCCGTGTATGACTAGATTCCTATCACTAGTTTCATTTTGCACTAATAAAAATCTAAAACTCTGATGATTCTCAGGCAAAGTTGTGCAGTTACGAGGAGCATGTTTTTCTGAGTGAATTTATAGTGGTTCAATTCACAAAGGAAATCAAAGATAATGATATCCCCAGAAAATGTTAATCACATTGAATCTAAAAATATGTGGATTATGTCCTATGAGACGTTGAGACTCCTGGTGCAAACTGCAGAAATTGGGTTTTTGAAAGTAGCTGAGCTGTGAATCGCAACCAATGCTACGTGTTTATCAGCAGGCCAAATTCGAATAAATAACTTCCACTCCCTTGACCTTATCACCTCACACAGCATCTCTGCCTCACTTCACACAGCTTGATAACAACTCTGTGATATCGATGTCATAAGGTCTTTTGTCCAAAATGTGGGTAGATGATGGTGATGGGGACAAGTTTTGACTTGTTTCTGTTGAGTCCATCAACAGAAGCTTCTCTCTTTGTGTGCACCAGTCTGTGTCAGCTTAAGAGTCTGGGTTTGGACAGGACAGTGGTCAAAGTGCAGTCATGACTTTATCCCTGTGAACCACACTCATGGATCCACGAATCATGCTGCTGCTTCGCTCCGGGACGGGAGGATGACTGGACACAGGACTCGCAGCCTCAAGAGAAGGCCTGAACATGACAAGGAGATGGACATCACACACACAGACACACACATACATGGGCAGGGATGCTACACATATACAGACAAACAGGTTTATGAGGTGTATGAGTGACATGGGGAGTGTGATGAGAAGCTGATAAGGTGGAGTACCAAGCGGTGGCTGCGAGATGAGTGACTTTGACTAAAAATAGGAATT
This sequence comes from Selene dorsalis, assembly GCA_900303245.1. NCBI lineage: Eukaryota > Metazoa > Chordata > Actinopteri > Carangiformes > Carangidae > Selene > Selene dorsalis. Next base: position 57,853 of record OMNW01015262.1, read on the forward strand.
TGCCCTCCAGTCAATTTCTGAACAAGGACTCATCATCATCCTGGAGCAATTTCACAACCACATCCTTGGGTGTCTCTAAAGCCTGCTCTCCTCCTCTGTGAGTGTGTGTGTGTGTGTGTCTGTGTGTGCGTGTGCTCAGTCGTCTTACCTGTGTGGTGGCGTGTGTCCGGAGGGCTGCAGGTAAACTGGAGGTGTGAGAGCGGGGTGGGGCGTGTGCCACGGCTCGTGACCAATAGGAATGTTGTGCTGGTACTAAAGGGGGTGGAGAAAAGAGGAGAGGAGAGGAAACAAGAGGAGAGGAGAGGGATTGAAAAGAAGCTGAAATTAAATGTTGTCACAAGGGCGAAGCCAGATCAGTGGCTGCTGCATGTGTGTCCGTGTGCTCGCATGAAAAGTGGGTTATCTGAGGTCACTCACTGGATGAAGGCTGGGATCAGGGCTGGCGTGAGAGCTGGAAAAAGAATGACAACAATCATTAATAGCGGATTAAGAAAACTAACTGAAAATGTTAATTTATCTTTATCTAGCGGTGGTGAAAAAAAAAAAAAGCTACAAAGTGAGGACATTTTACTTCTCTTTTCACAAAGGGCTATTTTAGTGCTAGCGTTAAGATTATCCAAGCTGTTACGTGGATTAAGGTCAAGGTTAGGGGATAAGGAATGAATGAAATAGATGGAAAGTCCTCGCAAATGTGGTAACATGAATGAGCTTGTGAGTATTACGTATATTCATGTGCGTGTTTTACCTGATATGTGGTGGCTTCGCTGGAGAAATGGCAACTGACAGGGAGACATAACATCAGTTAGCAAAGACAGGAAGAGAAATAAAAAACAAGACTATGTGTTCGTCATTTTATTTGTCTGTTTTTTTTCACAGTGGTTTTCACGTGTAAGTCTGATTTTTCAGCGCAGATTTGTTGCCTTTCCTATTTTACATCTGAATGACAAGTCAGGCATCGACTAAATAGCAGCTGTTTGGACACTGACACTGACAGTCTGAGAGTAAAGGCAGTCTGCACTTGATCATTTATGTATGTATGCCTGTGAGGCCACTGTGGCTGACAGAAGGTGGGAGTTATGGAGGGCTGAAGAGTGCAGTGAGTGCTTCTGACGGAGAAGAAACGTGACACAGAGTCTAAGTTATCAAAAAAAAAAGCAGAATTAAAACAGTGTGTGACCTTTACGATTACATGTGCAACCGTGTGAAGGAAAAAGAAAAAAAAAAAAGAGGCAGGTGCTGTTAGTCATCAGTTTTGTGGAGAAAAACCCACCTTTGCCCAGCGACTGCGTGCGGGAGGGGTATCTCTTGCTGGGCCTTCTCTCAAACGTGCTGGCTCTCCTCAGTCTGCCTCCGTGAGTGGCCTGATACTCTGTCTTACCACTGTCACACAAACACACAAGAGTGTGACAAGCACAGAAATGCAACTGTTTAGATTTCTCTGTTAAGGGAATTAGGGCTAAAAGAATTTATTTAAAATATTATAATTTCAAATGCTGATGTTAAAACAATTTAAGTGTATTGAAATGTTTTGCTCATTCTTTCTGAAACATACTCAATTTCTCATTAATGTCTTGTTATGAAATCTATCAAGAAGTTCCTAATAGGTGACCCTGGTATGTTGATCATGCTGGATTATTATATTACATCACAGTGCACAGGTGTTGCTGTTTTTTCTTCTACCACCTGTAACTTGAGCTTTAATCCACTCGTTCTAATGTAAAACACTCCACTCTGCTTTTTGACAATGTGACAGTTTGCTTCGACCATCTCTGATGATAGTCGGGAGAAAACAAACAATATGAAGGGAATATCTCAGTCGCCATAGGAACAGCTCCATGTAACCATAGATACACTGTAACCATAGATACAAAGGCTCTGTTTTATGTGACACACTATTCCCCATATGCTGGCACAAGTGCTGGCCACAACTCCCTGAGTGAGCCAACTTGCATTATCCTTTTTCAGTTGTGTATCAGTGTTAACTGTGTCTGATGTTCACTTGTCAGCGCTCCACCTGAATCTGAAGCGCGACCCGAGCCTGGTGAAGTCGCTGCGGCTGGCTTTGCCTGTGGCCGGTTGTCTGAGCCGGAAGAAGGCGTGGCTCTCAACCGCACACTTCCACAGGTGTTTGCAGCTCTTTGCGCTGGCCAGCTGGAACACAAACGTATGCTCCTGCTCCCGGCCCTACACAATCAGAGACAAAAACACACACTGTCAGAGGCCTTCCAGCTGAGTTGCCTGTGGATGTTTGTATGTAAAACATGAGCTGATGGCAGGATACAAACCTGATCATCGTCCTCCACCACAATCAATGTGAGTCGACTCTTTTTAAAGTCCAGACGAGTGATTTTGGGCCTAAATAACACACACAAACGTAGGCAGGCAAAAAAAAAACCAAAACAAGGACTTTGTATTAGTGCATTAAGTATGAATGTTATTTCAGATGGTGGCCCGTCAAAGATGCTTTTGTGTTTCACAATGCCCCAGTGTCCAACAAACATTCACCTACATATAAATGAACCAACTAACATCAATATTAAGTGAACTATAATTAAAATAAACAAACAAAGAAAAAAACAGCAGTTCTAGGTCATGTTGCTGTAGATTGATATTCATATAGAGCTAAAAATGAATTGATGATGAAAAACTATTTATTGATTGTCAAAATAATTAAAGATAGTTTTTTGACAATTCATTAATGTATTAATAATTTATGCTGTAATTAATATTAACACTTCCTGCTGTGCACCATGAGGTGTCGGGAGCCAGAGTGTCTTGCTTTACTACTACACAGCTCACTGTGTCATGGAGTTTGTTTTTATTAATACATTTTTAGGGTTACTGTGTATTTTGTATCACTGTGTATGATAATTCTGGAAATGTGACATAATGATACTGTTTTTTACTTCAGTGTACAAAAAAACCAAGAGGAAATGCCTGTCCTCAATGCACCCCACTGTGGGAATCACAGGTTTGATGTACTCACCAGAAGAAGAGGCCAATTTTGTTGGAGCCTTCAAATACTAAAATACCAGTGGGAGTGAGACCTAGTGCATATTCTCCTCCATCTCTGCCCTGAAAACAAAACACACACACACACACACACCTTTAGTTCTCTCCTAAAGTACCAACACATATTAAGTGATATTTGTGACAGAAAAACACTCACACACCTTGACAAAGTGCATATCTACTCCATAAAGTTCCAGCCACTTGCATTTGTTGAGAAAGGAAATCTCTGCTTGAGACGGGCTCTTCCCCCTGAGGATTTAAAATAAGACACCATGTTGAGCTGTCACAGTGGAAAATATCACTCTCACTCTCTCATCACCTCACCTCGACCTGAAAAAGAAAACTATCACCAACAGCAGTCCTCTGATTGCTGTTAGCTCTGAGGAAAACACTCTGTGAGTAACTATCTGGCTGCATCCTTGGCTCAGTCTTGATTTGGTGCGTAAGAGTGACTGTGAACTCAGTGTGGGTTCATCCTTGTGTAGCTTGGTGAGGGAAAGCATATGTGTATGTAATCTAATCCGAGATGGGAGCAATCAGAGCGCGGCTGGGTTAAATACTGCCTGGAATCAATCAAGACCCTCCAGGGATTAATCCTTTAATCCTTCACACAGACCAGTGAGAGCAGGGCCGAGGCAGAGGGGGAGAGAACGAGGGGACAGTGAAATTTAGACATCATCGTCAGTGGAAACGCTGGTGCTGAAAGGCAGCTGCACACTGGCTTCCTTTCCTGTACCAGTGAGGAGAGAAACCTGCTCAGGCCAGACCAGTAAGTTGCTTTAACAGAGCACAAGTGTTGTGTGGTGTGTTACGGTGAGTCCAGATGCATGAGAGAGGATGTTATGTTATGTCTCACCTGAGCTCAAGCCACCGGCTGAAGATGTCCGCCTCCATGGCCTCGCTCTGTTTGGGACTGAAACGAAACTCAGACACCAGCTCAGGAGAGTGATCCAAGGGATCACAGTCTCCCAACTCACCTGAATGAGGACGCACACAAAGACAAATCAAGTACAGACATGTCAGACATTCAGCAACAGAGACGCTGCAAAGAACATGTTGTCAAACTTATAAAGTCCACAAAAAGTATGCATCTTTAGTGCAGATCTATAAAGTTCCTCTCTTATTACACAATGTTTTAGCATTTCCCATTATCCAATAATTGTCATATATAGCTTTGCAATGGGAACAGTCTTGCTTTAAAGCAGCAAATTCCTGCATCTTCAAACAGCTGCACCTCAGTGTTTAAGCATCTAATTGTTAACTAAAGACCTGTTTGACATGACTAATCTGCTTTGAGTATTTAATTGGTTGTATTTAACAGTGTTTGCGTGTTTAAGCTCTGGCATCTCTGTTCCTGTCTGATTTGATAATGACATGGATATGGATGTCGTCCTTTTTAGTTGTAAAGTAAATGTTTCAAGTTTTCTGCAAAACTTTGATATCCGACTGAAATGAATGGAAACCGACTTGCTTTGAAAAACAGGAAGCAGTAAAAATTAATTATCTGTAGTTAATGGGCTAAATGCGTAACACAACCAGTGTGGTCCTGTGAGAGGAGGAAAAAATCTCCAACTGTAACTGAAATATAAACACATGCATTATATATAATAATATAAAGAAGTATGTGAAGTCTACTTACTTTGTAAACAATAAGCCGCGAGCTCTACAGAGACGTCATATGGACATTTCAGTCTGAGGAGTGATAAAAAAAAAAGAAAAAGAGAAGAGCTGGTTTCAGCGCGGATGCATTTACACACACTTACCAAATCTAACACATTGTGATGTGTGCATGTTATCAGGTGTCAGAAAGACGTAACAGTGCTGGAATGACCTACACAGTGTTTGGGTGTGTGCGCATTTGTGTGTGTGTC
>OMNW01015263.1:0-11901 GCA_900303245.1 Selene dorsalis
TTTCTCTCAATGACTCCACCTCCCAATCCTCTCCCGTCCGAAACCTCACCCCTGCTTTCAAATAGGAAATCAATAAGTCAGTTTGTGAAAGTCGCCCTTGTTCTCTCACTCTCTGTTTTCATTTACTCACTCACACTGTCACACACACATACATACAAGCACAGTCACACATGCAGTGCTGTGCCTTCCCTCATAGCCCACCAGCACCGCTCACAGTTACACGTTGGAAATTTTGAAAATCTAGTCGGACAAATTCATGTCTCCTTTTCATCCCATCCCACTCGAAGACACTGCACTGCAGGAGTGAAATAACACACGGCGGATTATACTGTAGGAATTATGCTCAAGTGCTGCAATGCATACCACAACTAACTGACATCAAGGACAAGAGGACACTGTGGAAAACTGAAGAGCCGGAGACATTTATTTGCCGGTTGTAAGAGAGGACAATCACATTTGAAAAAGTGGCTGAGGAAAACCAATTTGAAGCCCCTCGTTGTGTTTGTTTTACATGAGAAAAGACTTGACTTCCCAAAGCCGTTTAAAGGAAACTGCAGTGGGTGACACAGTGCCAAAAGTGGGGTAAGGAAGGGAAGAGTCCCAAACCCACAAATTATGTCCAAAGAGAATATCTTTAGATAATCATAATCTGTTAAAAAGGCTTCTTGTCTTGACAGCTTGAGAAAACACAAGTTTAAAAGCTAGTTAAAAAAATGTCCTTCCCTGACCTTTACATTTTTAATGTCTGTTCAATGCAGTACGTTTTGCATAGAGATATCACAGTCTCTTCCATTGTGTTTAACCCTTTAAACTGTGATTAGTTTGTTTTATAGACCACTGGGGGATTTCTTTCTGCTGTGCCACTGACTTTCATGCTCTCCAAAGAGCACAGCCCTGTGACAGTGGAAGCTACCATGAGAGCGCTAAAAGGGGGATATGAAGGGGTACTGCTGTAAATCCTGTCATAAAGAGAAAGGGTGGGAGACAGCTTTATCCAGCTAAGAGCCTGCACAGTAGGATTAGGGCTACAGGGAGCAAGCTAGTGAGAGGAGGGAGGGTGACGAACGGGGCAGCGATTGTGTGATGGGTGACTCCCTTGATAAAATGAGACATGGGGGGGATGCAAAAAGGAAATGGGTGGAGGGGGCGAACAGAGAGGAGACAGTGTGGAGAAAGTGCCAGTACGGGGGTCAGAGTTTAAAGGATTATAGTGGAGAGATGATATCTACAGCAAAACACACGCAGGAATATAATATGGGCGTTATATATAGGTCACCCCACTTTCTAAATATGTGCATCGGCCATTTGAAAATCCCACAGCAGTCGACCACTAGCATGGATCATTAATCGACTCGAGCATGCATCAGTGGGCCTTTGTGATGAAATTGCCCCTGAAATAAAAACATCTCATGTAAGAAACCTAAGGAACCCATAAAGAGCCTAAATTGTGTTTTGGTGCACATTTGTTCAGTACCATGGCATATCTAGATCTAGATAACAATTACACAGGTTAAAAGGCATCAGTCTAGCTTAAGATGTAGTGTTTTCATGCTAAGAACAATGAGTCATGGGTACTTTTTGATCACTGTTGTGTTTTTTTGTAGCAGATAGGGAAAAATGATGCACAGAGATGAAGAGGAAGATGTAAAAACCAGAAAGATAAAGATGCCTGTTGCATATCGTCTCAAGTGATTTTTTTTGTATACAGTAAATATGACCACTCAATCCCACCATCAAGGGATCAAAGTGTTCTGCTTCTACCTTGGTGCTTTTGAAAAGTCAATGTGGGATGAATAAAACAGAGTCAGTCAGGGCAGTGGTGCTGCTGTAAAGCAAAACTGCAACAAAAGAGAAAAGGCAGGATACGTCTGCAGCACCATCTAGGTCAGACAGGGAGTTTCCAAGGAGGAAAAACATGGAACAAAGAGAATAAGAAATAAAAAAGAAAAGAAGTTTGTGAGATAACACAAGCAAAGATAGAGTAAAGGATAAAACAAAGAGTGGCACAGCTGCAGTTGACAAATGGCAGATGGAGGCCGAGGACGAACGGACAAAGGGGTTTTAGACAAAGAGGGGAACTTCAGCAGGTGAAAAACCCCACAAACCCTCCATCCACTGCACACACACACACACAATGCACCAAAAAAACCATTACGAAGAGGTGCCGATAAGACCCTCATCATCAGGTCAAGCTCCCCTCCATTCCTCTTCTGTCTTGCTTTGTTCCTTTTCCACGTTCTATCTGTACCCATCAATAACCTCTCTCTCTTTCTCTCTCTCTCTCTCCGCCCCTCCTTGCACCATCCACAATCAAATTACTGTCAGGCTGTAGGGGGTTGGAGTTGGGGGGGTGAAGACACTGCTCTCTTAGCCTCAGCTAACTCTTACTCTTACTTGGACCAGGGAACCCAGAGGCCTGACATACTGAACATACAGGTCCACTGTAAATCACAGCCACAGATGAGGGTCCGTGGCTATGAGGAGATTGCTAGGTGCCACTGAAGTAATGATGTGAATAATCAGCCTCTTTGGCTTCATAATGAGGGCTGTGAGGAGGACAACACAGACTCATTTGCATCAGTTTGAATGGAGGCGTTTAGTGTAATATGCTGTAAATGCTATTTTGGAGGCTTTTCCACCCCACCTGGAAAAAAAAAGCTTTTTAAGAGAAACACAGGCAATCATGGAAAAAAAAAATAGAAAGAATCTGTATCACAGTGGTGATGTATCAAGTGGTTGGTAGCCTGATGCACCCCTGGAAAAAAAAGCTATGAAACGACACAATGTTTTCTTTATTTCTATGTTTAACTGGTCAAGGAAAAAAAACAACAACATTCATCACGACTGAAAAGATTTTTGATCAAAGCGTAGTCACATTTTTTCACATTACAGAAAAGCAGCTGTTCAACTGCCCCGTGCTTTTTATGTCAAAATGTCAAAAAAATAACAGTAATATATCATGCAGTTGCAGCTATAGAGCTGAAACATTTAGTTTTTTTAATGATCAGTCAATTGTCAGGAAGTTAATTGGTTACTATTTGGATAATCGATTTTGTTATTTCATTTTGGAAATTATAGCAGCCATTTTCATTATTTTCTGAAGTAAATAAAAGATTAATTAATCATGAAAATAATTGGTTGATTAATCAAGAATGACATCTTTAGTCTCAAGTTTTTCCTCTGATGGAAAATTTTACATTTCCAGCATCAAACTTTAAATTTTATTTTCCGAAAAATGCAGAACTATTCCTTTAAAGCTCCCGTCACCTGAATTTATGAAATGACAATGGAAACAATTAGAACACAGTATCCCACAATGCCGCCATGCCAACGTGCGCTCATGCGTGCACACATGCCCCCTCGCTAGACAGATGCAGACACACACACACACACATACACAATCATCCATTGACAGAAACACTAGCCTGATTAAAATGGTAAAGGATTAGGTAGGACCAGGTGCTCAAATGAATTGTTTGTACGAAACCCAGGCAAAATACAGTATGTCAGGGGATCTGACACGCATCGTGCTGTACACACCCCTGAGTATTCCCTCTGATCTACCCATTCATTTGTCATCACCTGATCGCTGTCAGCCTCTCTCCTGTGTGTGTGCGTGTGTGTTTGTTGGTTGGTTGTGCTATACTCTGTCCCTGCTCATGCAGTGTAAGCACAGCACAGTTTGTGTTTGAGTTTACAGACATGGGACTGCATGTTCAAGTGCATGTCTTCTCTCCCCGTTCTGCTCTGCTCTTTCTGAATCAGGACATGCTGTGAGCGGCTGATGATGATGATGACTCAGTAATGTGAGAATGTCACCAGAGTCTGGGAACTGTGACTGGTTTCTGTCTCTCAGCCAGTGATGCTCACACTGTAGCTTTCTCAGCACACTTTCACTGTCGCTGCTGTTTCTTTCTCCTTGTCTCTTGTCTCTTGTCTCAGAGCCTGTTTCAAGCGTCTCAGATGCAGATAAAAATAAAATCCAGATGCAATTTAATACACTTTTGGTTACAGCCACATCCCAAATCTGATTGCAGCATTTACTGTTAGACATGACAATCAGAGCTGGCACTACTTCAGTCCAGAGAGGGATGGTTAGAGGAGTAACTTCAGCAGGGTAGTCTTACACTCACATTAGCATCTTAGCAGACAAAACTTTTACATTATCCTTGCAGGACCTCACTCGCTGATTGCTGATCATTGCTCTCTCACCCCCACACCGATCATTCATCGAGTGTGATCAGGGATCAGACAAGCGCGTTATGTTCTCTGTATGGCTTTTTGTGTTGTAATCACTGTCCTACTTTCTTTCTGGCCTCGTAGCAAGAAGGTTCTGGATTTGATTTCCCAGGCCTGGAGCCTTTCTGTGTGGAGTATGCATGTTCTCCCTGGGTTTTCTCTGGGTTCTCCAGCAACCGCCCACAGTTCATGGACATGTACGCCAGGTGGATTGGAGTCCAAGTTGTTCCTCCAGTCCAGGGTGTACCCCACCCTCACCTTATGTCAGCCCCCCAATGACTCTCTGTGCATGGATTAGTGGTATAGATGATGGATGGATGGATGGATGGATGGATGGATGGATGGATGGATGGATGGATGGATGGATGGATGGAGTCTCTTCCTTTTGCACTTTATGTGACAGCTACTGAATACGGATAGTAATTTCAGGCAAGTCAATGTTTCCACAGACCGTTTTATGTACTTAAACTCAGAAGGATAAAACACAAGGCCACATATTTATCTTGAAAAGACTGATACTTGTGTGGAATGCATCTCTGTTCTTTCACTGTTGCATGTAGACTGAGCCTTTGTGCTCTTGTACATGTAATAAATCTGTCCCAAACACATGCTGGGGCTACCAGCCCTCTCACACTGCACAGTTCAGTTTGACCCCTACTCGCCCTTTTTGGTTTTCCATCAGGCAAAAGTTAGCGATAAATCCTGCATCACCTCTTCCAGGGTTCAAACACAAAGAGGTGATGCAAAGATGTGACGAGAAAACACTGCAGACTTCTGATTGGTTCCAGATAATCGCAAAGCTGCCGTGGTCAAATTAAGAAGTGCAGACATTTCTCTGTTTGGTATTCGTTTGATATCCTCCATTGTTAATATGTGTAGCACGTTGAAGGTGAGGTCACTATAGCTTTGAGTGAGCACTATCTGCAGTGAAAAAAGTACCTTGTACCAAGAGCGAATAAAGAGTCAAGTTACAAGTGGGTCTGACTGTTGCTTAAATCGATGATGTCTTGAAAACAAGCCCTTAGCCTCAGCACGGTTAAACTTGGGGTTAAAATGTTTTTCATTAAGTTCAGATTTTGACAACCCCAGGATTTGTAAACAGCCTGAAAGGAAATGCTGCCTCACAAGTCAAGCTCAGGGGAACCAACCAACCACTCCTCTACGAAAGCAGGAAGTGCTCTGAGATTTGATAGAATAGGCTTGTTTAAGATAAATCCCTTCTCACTTGGGGGAAAAAAAAAGAGAAAGGATGAGAGCGGATGGGTGTAGCCAAGGGAGGTGACAGAGAGCGTGAACAGTATAGAGCAGCATCAGCAGTGTATGCAGTAGGTCATGTACAGTACAACGATCAGAACTAGTTATTTATCAGCCTAATCTATCCTTCATAATTGAGATGCCTCTACCTGCACCAGAGATTGTAAATGAGGTGTGATGTACTGCTCCATTCCATTTCTCATTCAATATTTACAGCACCATTAAACAGCTTACTGACATCACTCTAAAAATAGTGTCTAAAGAGCACACACTTGCACTTTACGCCCTATAAATGGCTTCCACAGAGCTGCTTCAACGAAGTTCTGATTAAATGGATTCCATTTTTATCAATGACTCATCACACTGAAAAGCCCATTTCTCTTCATCGCAAATAAACAATTCAGTCCGCAGATCAATGTCAGTATCGCGGAGAGAGCTGACTTCACGTGTGCGATCCAAAACAAAGGAGATCTTCCGATCAGAGATGGGAGACAGAGTGTGGCTGTCATGGCAGCACTGGTGTATCTCAGATGGTTTGTGTTTTTAAAAAAAAATCGGTCTCATAATCGTATTGATTTTTGTCATCTTTCTGTTGTTCACCATCAAGTGCACGATCCTCACACGCACAGAAATATTGTTCTGAAGCTATGAAGACACTGAACACTTCATGTGCACATGGCCTGTTGAAGTCATCATTAGCCTGAATACATAAATGCCTGATGTTTACTCATTTTATGCCCCCAGCTTTTAACGCATTTCGTGTGGAGTCAGTTATCAATAGCAGACATTTGCTCTGTCTCTTTCTCTAGCCCCTTCTCTCTCTCTCTCTCTCTCTCTCTCTCTCTCTCTCTCTTACTTCACTTTGTCACAGAAAAATCAAACATAACACATCACCCACTCAACAAATCATTCATGTAAGCACAACAGTGAGAAATTAGAAGAGGAGAGACCAGCAGTAAATAAAAAGTCATCATTTGCTCCTGTCATAGATCTGATTAAATTGGATACATTTAAAGAACTTATGGTAAATGTTATCTCTCTGTGAGTGGAGCTGGACCGGGACGATCTGTGAATCACCTGGATGCATGCAGGTCGCTCTTTCACACAGACGTGCATCGGACCGAGCGCATACTGTATCGGCTTTTTTAGCAGACCCATCCAGTACCCACGCAGCAGAGAAACAGGACATCACTCCTCCATATATTAACTATGTGAGAATATTTTTCCAGAATAGTGACCTTATGATGAGTGAGAGGGAGAGATGAGAGAGAGAGGAGAGGAGGGGAGAGGAGGGGAAGGGAGGGTGCACAGTAAGAAAGAAATGGGTGTGGATGTGTTGATAGGAGCTGAGGCCCATGGCAGTGGAGGAGGGAGCCGTACGGTCTCACTGTGCTGCGTAGATGGGGAATAGAGGACGAGGAGGAGGCGTTTCCATGGGAGTGCTGCTGTGCTCTTCTCGAGCAGACGCATTCCCTTATCTCCTGCCTGGGGAGAAACAAACACTGGCAGCTCATATGAAGGGGAGTTTCCCTGGATCTATTTGAGCTGCGTAGAGAAGCAACAGAGCCCTAATTGAATTTGAGAGAGAGAGAGAGAGAGAGAGAGAGAAAAGTGCAGAACTTGTAGTGGGGCCATGCTGTCTGGGCTGATAGCAGAACAATATGTACATTATGTACTGTGTTAAAGCCCTTTTAATTGTTTAAAAACTGACAGTTTGAACAAATGTGCAGGGTAGGACAATATGTATTTGATTAAAACTAAATGCACTAACTGGAACACATGTTCCTATATTGTTTATAAGTCTATTTTTGTCATTTTATCCTGAAATATAAAGGCACAGTGGACGTTATACTTTGGCACAGTGCAGGCTGCCTCAGATTTTGATTTGTTATTTATGTATATTTTCACTTAGAGGATAGCAAGGCTCACCTGGATGAAATATTTATTTTTTGGCCATATTGGTACATATTTATTCAGAGAAGCAGTGAAGATAGACAGGAAATAGGGAGAGAGAGGGAGACTGACATTCTGTACAGGATCAAGCTGATCGGGAGTCAAAACAGTAATTTCCTGCTTATGGGCTCTGTATGTCCATACAGGACGTGCTCTGACCACACACACCCACCAGAGCAACTCAGAGCTCACAGGGTTGATTGGTCAATTACTTTGACAGATTTCTGAAACGCTGCTGTTAAATCTTGAACTGACATTTACAGCAGCCTATTGATTCTGCTTGTACACTTAGTTTGCATCTAGTGCCACCAGAAGGTTGACACTTCCTGTTCACAGAGGAACATTTCTGATGATGATGATGGTGGTGGTGGTGATGAACCAGAAGGTTCATTATGAGCTGTGAAGCTTTTGTTCGCAAGATCTTCCTCCAATGATGAAGAGTAAACTTGATTTCTCAACTTCTACAAAGAAACTGAGAGAAATGGCAAATTTTAGTTAACTATAACACACTAAACATCACCAACTGAGGAAGATCATGTTATACAATCAAAAGCTCCAGAACAGCTACAGATGGACCAGATGGAGAATTTCCTCTCTCGGTTATTGGATGAATTGCCATGCAACCGCTTTGATGATGCTCTAATGCTTTACATCGCTCCATCATCAAATCAAATGTGTTTAGTCAGTGTTTGAATTATGACCCAGTACCTGAAAACTAATGCTTCAGCTGCACTGTGCATTTAGCGCTCTTGTAATGCAGAAACCTAAACAGCTAAATTAAATGAGGGCTCAGCTGAATAGTCTTGTAGAAACAGGGAGCGATAGAGGAGAGGTGATTTAATAAGCAGAGGGCCAGAGAGGCTGGGTGAAGGAGCACACACTGGGATCTGTGTGGACAGGACTGTAATTGAAGGGAAGGAAAGGACCTTAACCTAGATCAGTATCTATCACTCCAGCCAGAAAAGACAGCTCAACACTCATATATTTCCAGAACAGGGGGAGAGGGAGAGGGAGATCAAGGCTCCCAGTGGTAAGTAAGTCTGTGAGGAGGAGAGGAGAGATGGGTGGAAGTGATGTAGAGGCAGTGTGTATGTGCGATGTAGGTTCCTCAGAGCTCTGACACTGATGGGAGAAAGACAAAGAGGCGGAGGATGTGAAAGTAAGCGAGAAACAGTGACGGATAGAGGGAGAAACGACATCAACATGTTGAGACAGAGCCCTGGAGACACAGCCACCAGAGAAAGCAGGGAATTATGGGAGTGCAAATTAAATTACACCGGAAGGGACAGTCAGGTCTGGACCTGCAGGAAACACTGCATATGGGGCTCTTTGTGTGTCTCTATGTGTCTGTGTGTGTCTGTGTGTGTCTGTGTGTGTGCGGTACATATAGGTACAAAGAGATCAAAAGGTGTAAACAATGAGAAAGAGAAAAGAGAAGAGAAGAATCACACGCAGGAGGAGTGGAACAACTTATGAGTCTGCAAGATTTTTGCCAAACACATGCACACAGCAGAGCTTCTCCACGTCCTCCCTGTACTAGTTCACTTTCTGTTAGTGTTCCTGTGTACACAACGTACGCTGCACCAAAGGACAAGTTTGTCAAACACTGAACCCAACACCGGCTGATATGTGTCCATGCTGCTGATCGCTGAAACACTAGAACTTTGTTTGTTCATAATAACGTGAACTTCCTTTAATGCCACCTGCCCTGTGTGCCTCTGTGTACACAGGCATGTTGTCATCCTTCTACCTCAAATGACGGAGCTCTGGAAACATCAGATACTGAGAGCCTTGCACGGTTTATGTAAACATGTTGTCATTATTATTATTATCCTCCTCCTGGTGTCTTGATGAGAAATGAGTTTATCAGGGAACAGTAGGTAGCACTGGACTCTACCCCACCCCCACCACCACCACCCCCCCACAATGTGCATCAATAGACCTTTTTCACAGCAAACACTTTGACTCATCATAGTAGGAAAAGCGCAGGTGTTACTAATAACATTGAACATGGCTCTGTTCTATTGGTCAACCGACCAGTCTCCAACCTCATCCACCACACAGGTTGTTTTTTTCCTTTCTTAGTGCCCACACCAGCAGCAGGTGGTGTGCCTCAGATAAACAACAAAAAGGAAATAAATAGCCTTATTTTTGAGATGGCAACAGTTTGTAGTAATGGTTTGTTTAGGTTTGAGGAAAGCTCAAAGTTTAGATTCAATTAGTTACTTTTTTGTGAAGGCAGCACTGTGGTCCAGTGGTTAACACTGTTGCCCTTCAAGAAGATTGTGGGCTCGGAGCTTGCATGTTCTCCTGTGTGGGTTCCTCCCACAGTCCAGAGGATACTAGGTTTGCATACAAGGTTAATTGGTGACACTTATTTGCCCATAGGTGTGAATGTTGTTTGTCTTTATATGTCAGTGATAGACTGGTGATCTAAATGCCCTGTGTCAGCCTGGGAACAGCTCCAGTTCTGTGACCTGGCGTGGATAAGCTGTGTAGCCAAAGGTGGATGGTCGATGGATGGATTTCATTGAAGTTAAAGGATCAATTGTTATCATGGTTACAATAATGACTACATTATTTAAAATACAGAGCGATTCTAGTCATGGTTCACCTGGTGGAGAACATACCATAAAGGTTAAGTCCTGACCACAGCAGCCCAGGCCTGTGGGCCTCTGCTGCATGTCTCCCCCTCTCACTCTTACCTTCCTGTCTCTCTCTCACTGTGTCTGTCAGAATAAAGGCAAAAATATTGCCTCAAAAACAGCTTTAAAAAGAAACAACACTGACTGTCAGTTGGATACAGTTATGGGAGGACAAGACAGTGATCCAGGGCACACATTGCCAAGACCCTGAAACTGAAAGAGCTAAATGGAAATCTTCCCTTGTATCATTCAAATGTGTGTTTTTTTTCCTGCTGCGAGTGAAAGAGTGCTTTTGAATGATCTTGTTTGAGTTTGGAGTAATATAATACGAGAAGTGGAAGCTATGGTCTGGGACTTTTAATTTAGTGAAGGACGTGGAATTTGTATACACACACTCAGGCAGTTTTTGCTGGGCAAGCACCCAGGGCGCATTCTGTGTAAGGGGGCCCGAGCGCAAAAAAAAAGAGAAAAGAAAAAGGATATGATATATTATAGCCTTGATTTGCACCCACCTGTTTTCTAGACTACTGCTCATTTCCTCGTCAAGAGTGGGCACCCTGTTTTGTGCAGGCAGGTAACCTTGCTGCTGATAATGTCAGCAGCAAGCTGCATCACAAAGGACATGTTAGAAAAAGGGCAAGGAAGAGGGGTGGGTGAGGGACAGATTCACCTCTGGATCCCAGGCCACAAATAATAGTAAAAAACATCACAAACCCATTCTGAAAGTTTGATAAACTGTACATATAATGGCAGGTTCTTTTTTAATTGGGTAACTGATACATGTTCAGTCCAAATAAAATGTACTATTATTATTGTTATTATTATTATTATTAGGCTATTCAGTATTTTAGACTTACATATTTTATTTTACCTCTGAAATATTTTGGAGCGTGGGGTTGGGGGTGCGCCCAGGGTGTAAAACTTGCCAGGACCGCCTCTGCGCTCAGGAAATGGAGGCCGCAGGTCACAAGTCGGAGTCAAGCCTCAGCCACAGCTGGGTCTCATACTGATACTGAAACTTCCCTCCTCTGTCTGTGGCTCTGAAACACCCAAGTTCTCTTGTTTCTTCTGTGGACCTAGATTTGAGGAAACATGTCACCTAATGCAACAATGTAATAATTGTGTGTGTGTAGGTTTTGGCAAATAAAATCGGGCATCAGGCTTGAGCTACTCTTACAAGTAGTACAGTGAGATCAGGAAAGTGCAGTGCTTCTTTTCATGAGATCTGTTGAGTAAGAAAAGCACTTTGCAATCATGTTGGCTACCAACAGTTCCAGGCCTCTATTTGTGTTTATACCACACTTAGAACCATCCTGCCCTAAAAACCCTAAATACTTACTTAATCATTTACACTCTATGCATCAACTTGCATCGCATGAAGACCTTTTTAAATGTCTAGATATCTAATGAAACAGAAACTCTAACTGCATTAGAAAGACATGTTGCCAAGCTAACATAATCTTGCAGAAAGTGGCTTGTTTTAATATGAAGAAGTCTGCTTCATTGCACCGACCACATATTCCACATGTTTTGTGATAAACTTTGGTTTTATTTTTATAGTTCAGCCGACTGACAGACTCTCACTCTCAGACAGTAAAGGAGGCAGACTCTGTGTCACACACCATCCAGGTGTTCAAAGACCAGCCCACAGTTTCTATCTGTTCACTCTTTTGATGCGTGCAGTGTGTGTGTGTGTGTGTGTGTGTGTGTGTGTGTGTGTGTGTGTAAATACAGTAAGACAAGACGACACACGGGAGATTAAATATAGGGCTAATGTGATGAATTATAACAGCCTATATATATTCTAATG
>OMNW01015263.1:14813-29295 GCA_900303245.1 Selene dorsalis
AGATGGAGTCCGGTTGGTTCTCCTCTGTAACGGTGGGGTGCCGTGCCTCCGCCGGTCCAGGGCGCTCCTCTATCGCGCCCGCAGCAATTGGTGCTATTCCGATCCAATTAGCGCGCCCGCACACACTAAGCTTCGCGCTGCCACATCCCGGTTCTCCATGGCTCTCCGGGGGGAAACGGCGTCCTCTTTGACCGCATGCCCCCCTCTCCTTTACCGTCCCTCCCCGGGTTTGTTCTCTCGTCGGGGGGTGCAGGGAGACCAGCTGTTGCGAGCCTCTCGGTACTGACGCTGCGCGTCTGCCGCCGTTCGCTTTGCAGATTCACTTAAAGGAGAGCAACGAGCTCTGTCGATGCACGCGCGCTGGTTTCTCTGTCCCGTACCTGGGCGGAAAGCCTCGAATCCTTACTCCCGTTGTCCATTGTCATCTTGGACCGCGGTTAAGTTGCCGCCATGTTCGTCTTGAAACACTTTTTTGGAGAGCTGGGTCTGTTTGCGTCATCTCCATCGTTGCGATAGCTCCATCGTTGCGCAGTGGCGGAGCAGCTTATTGCCTATATGCACACACACACACATATACACACGGAGGGAGGGAGAGAGAGCACAGGCACACATGAAGGTGGTGAAGGGTGTTTTGGCTTTCCCCTCTGCTCAGCTGGAGAAACAGTCGCCAGGTATTGTCATTGGCAGGACACACACTCTTTTTGGCGACATCTTGGTTTTTTGGTGCAGGAGATATAAATGTGAGTCCATTCACAAGAATAACAATGCAGTTAAGTCATCACGCTGACTGCTTCACTATAACATCCGTTGATCTGGTCCATTTCTTATGCATGATGCCGCTGCAGAGATGTAAACTAAATACACTTTCAATTTATGATGTAGCTGTAACATAAAGGTCCAATTACTTAAAACACCATTGTGCATCACAAAATGAGTTTTTACTCCTTTCCTCTCCCATCATGCATCTCACCATCTCATAACTCTTATTATCTGGTGTCCCTGTAAATAAAACTGTATATAAAGTAGTGCAAACTAGCTCCACCTCCAGTAGCTTCAGCATGTCCCTCCTTCAGTAATTTACAAGGACCAAAGCTACTGCCTTCTTTAACTACATCTTAATCAAATAGTACCTGTAATGGTATATTTGGACATGACTGTGAGTTAAGGACCTGAATAGGCTCCATCACGATGAAGTGAATTGAGATGTAAATTAAAGGCTTTCACAAACCCCGGTGAAATCTAGCCAGGGTTGAGCCGGTGGACAAGTGGAAAGCAGCTGAACAAGCACCAGGTTTGTGCTTGTAGGTTTAACAATATCATGAACCTGTTTCCTGTACGTGGGTCCCATCTTATCAGTTGTGTTGTGTTTGGTCAGTGGGTCTAAAACAAACACACGACTTACAGTATGGTCCTATATGCAATGTTCCCATGCGTGTGTGCAACTGCGTGTGTGTGCGAAAAAGCAGAGAGTGAGGAAAGATAGGTTGTGGCTGTAGCTGCTCCTAGGGTTCTAAAAGTAAATTAAAGTATTTATCCTCATCCTTAAAGCTACTAATCATTGCCGGTGTTCATGGCATGGATCGCCACAGAAGAGTCCAGCTTAATTTTAATGGGCCGTATAGTGGGGATAAGACGAGAAATGATTAACTGATTAATTCGCGCTCAAGGCTAGGTGGGAGGCGGCTTATTCTACAGTTTGTTGTTGAGAGGGAAGAGTGCTCATCTCACACCGATCCAATTAATTTTAGTGCAGCCGCTGTCCCCTCTGCCAACGAGTCACGCAACATAATAACGTATTGAGTAGTTGAGGGGAAATTAATCCAAATGTTAGGCTGCATATGGTCAGGAAACTTTCAGCACCACGGACAGCTCCGCAGCACTTACTGAGGCCTGAGTGGAAGCTGCAGTTTACAGCTCCCAAACACAAACACCACCAGTAATGGTTTTATTTCCTGATCGAGTGGGTTTGTTTTAACTAAAAGAAGAAAAAACGAAATTCAAAAAGCTCCCACGTTGCATTCAGATATCTTTCTTTTGTTTGTATTAAACAGGCTTTTCAAGGACAGAGTCAGTAATGTAGGCCACTACTGTCATGTTTTCCTGACGCGGGGGAATATGTCTTGTCCCTTAGAGAAAGTGTCAGCAGGCGCTCTCGACAAAGAGACTCAATTTGCTTGATGTTTTGAACCCCTTGTACTGCGATTCACCTCTGATCATAACAGTTACTGTTCAGTGCGCGGAGCCCTGGGTTTTCTGTAGGAACATTAACTGGAATTGAAACTGCGGATGGTCTAATGGCAAACATCTGTTGTGTAGTTGCTAGGGGTGCTTGAGCGCTCATCATTCATCACTCATCGCTCTCACATATTATGTCACTGCAGGATGTAGCGATCATGCTGTGGGATAGATGTCCTGCTTCAGTGGGGATTGTCTAGTTTAACTTTAACTGTAGCTTCTCTGTTTCTGTCTGTGTCGCTCTGACTGTGGCGTGCGTGTATGTGTGTCTGCTTCCCTCTGCTCTCTTAGTAGACATATGGATTCAGGATATAGGAATCTGGCCAGGAGATTTATAATACCATTCCCTGCGATTTGATTGGTTGGACCTGATCGCCTGACTTAGTTCAGCACCTGAGCGGCGGACAGTCAACAACATACGGAGTGTGTGTTTGGCACAACAGAGAGTTGTCAGTTTGACACCGCTCCCAACACTTTCCAACCTGTGTGTGTGTGTGTGTGCGTGTGTGTGTGGAGACAGAAGTAACATGAGGGTAACAGAGAGACAGAGACAGGAGGGGGCAGAGAGAAAATGTCTGTGAGATGAATGCAGATTACTGGCCCTTAAATCTGGAGCCATCACAGTAACAGTAAGGGCTGGCAGACATGACTCATCCACTATCTACGCTGGGGGAACGTATGTGCCCTCTCCGAAACAATCGCTCATACATGCGTAGAGATTGATTGTATCGGGGTAATTTGCACAGCTGAGGCCTCTGTCGTTTTTTTTTCCTCTCATGAAGTTTCAAGGAATTTAGCAGCAAATAATCAGTGAGTCATTCAGTATCCAAACCTTTTTATAGCTATTTTTACATCGCTGTCCCGTCTGGCCTGTCAGAGGCACTCGGGAGCACTTCTGTGTCAGACAAAGCTCAAACATGTTTCATAAAAGTATTTCATGAAGTTAAAAATAACCAAGAGGAAGGTGGAGGGTCTTTGCTATGATCGTCACTGATGCTTTTTAAGTCGTTCTGCTTCTGACTTCCTTCACCCTGTAAACAGCGCTCGTTCTGTACCGTTACGCAAGAAGCTTAAACTGATGCTGACAATGTTGCTTCGTTTCTAACGAGCGTTTTAAGTTTTTGTCAAGACCTCTCTGCCCCCTGTTGTGCACTGTCTCTCCGCACTTGTCAGTATCCCTGACGGAGGGAGACGAGGGAAGAGGAGGGAGGGAGGGAGGTGGACGTGGACCCTCTCACAGCCAGAGGTGCAGGCGAATGGAGCGAGAGAGAGGAGACAGGTGACATCATCCAACTGTGCACAATGGTCATTTGCCAACTCATGTCAAATCCACAACCTTCACACCACCTCACCACCTGTCAGCGTGGAAAAGGGTGATCCTGTCACTACCTCTCTTTCATCTCCTGTTCACTTCGTAAGATGCACTCGCCTCATTCTCATTCACCGCCCCTTCAGTAGCCACTTTTTTCTCCTGTTTTTCAGTGATCCGTCTGATACCCTCATTTCCACATCTCCCTCCTTCTCCTCTCTCTCTCTCTCTGTGTCTACCTTTCCCACACAGCTGACCCTGTGCAACTCTTCTGATATGACTCTTACTTAAGCTCTCACTCACCATCAGCTTGTCTTCCTTTTTCACTCGGTCTCCCTCTCTCCCTCTCTCTCTTTCCCTGCTTTCATCTGCCTGACGTCAGAGAGGAAAAAGAGACAGGCTCAGCCTCTCTGATTGGTCGCAGAAGACAACACCCTCAGCCTGGGTTTACTGTCCTGAGTGGATGTTAATGAATCGACAGGAGAGGGGTGACTTAAGTTCCACTCGAGCACAAGTGTAGTGTGTGTGTGTGTGTGTGCACCTGCAGAGATGTTTTCTATATCACACTTGTGTGCATGCAGGGGAAGCATACACACTCGCATTTGTACGAATATGTATTTTGTGTTACTGGAACCAGTTATCATGAGGAATCAGCAGTAGTTTAATAAAAAAAATAATAATATAAATCTCAACAGCATTGCACAGTCTTCACCAGCGAATGGAATCAACACACATCATATTAATGTGAGTCACTGTACTGAAGGAGAGCGCTGCTTTTGCAAGTATTAAATCGTTACTCGCTACTGAATGTCTAGTTCTAGACTTTTTAATGCATCGTCTTTACATATCAGCAGCCGCTAAATCTCCATTTATCTCTGTACTGCCCGAAAATCAAATGAAATGAAACACATATTAAGGCAGGGACTCTCTCACCATCCTTGACTTAAAGTTCGCCTCGAGATATTTATGTGTAAAAATGTTCTGCTATGATTAATATTTAGTCTGACGTGGTTTTCCCTCATAGATTTTTTTTTTTTTAAACGGGTAACTGGAGTTGGAAGTAGCCTACATCTGTGCTGACTTGAATGAGAAATTTTGGACCTTGTGCCCAACCCATCACCACCGCTGCTTGTGCACTTGCGAATTTATTGTGCACTAAAATCCCTGACAACAAGATGTATTAGAGGAGTAATGGTGTTTTTTGTATGTGTTGTTTTGACCGCATCGCAGATGACAGGATTAGTTGGTGATTGCTTATTTCAGAATATTGAAAATATTAAGGCATCATTCTGCTTTACTGTTTTCCATTGTCACTGCTGACTCGTTTGTTTGGTTTAGACTGCACCGGTTGACATCTTTAACTTGGACAAAAAATAAATGCATAGTTGATGCTCAGTGTGATGGATGGAGCAGTCGAACGTGGTCTCAGGCGTCGGCCAATTGATTTTCAACCTTGCGGAAAGGAATGGAAACTAATGGCAGCCTGGGAAAAAAATAAATAAAATCAAACCACGGTGGTTTGCAAAATAGTCGACAGTGGTGCTAAGTTGCTATCCGTGAATAACTGGACTGGAATTGCAGAATCACTGGGCCTCACACGTGTCCGAGGGGCGATTGGAGAAACAAATGTTAATTTTCCAGAGTGTTCAATTGGCGTGTGGAATCGAGGGGGATTAGAGCGATGATGGAGATACCATCATTGAGTTGAACCTCCCACTCCACCCATCACCACCTCTGCTCCGCCTCAGGGTTTTACTCTGCTGATCGATTGGCTCACCCCCATTTCCATTCCAGGAATCCCTCAGCGGCTTATCAACACAGCTCACTTTCCCAAGGACACTGCCTATTCCCATATCCATGATCCTGGATTCCTGGCCTGTATTCCCATTGTGCAATCTGGATCTCTGTGTTCACCAAGCCTCAACCCAACTTCAAAGGAAATATGCCTGCCAGGAAAGGCAGCTTTTACCCTGTCAAGGAAACATTCAGAATACAAATACATGATAGAGGAGATTTGTTTGTGCTGGGATCAAATGTGCTACTGTCAGGGCCCTTACATTAGCTTATTTATACCTCCTTACTCCAGTGGCACATTGTGCAAACTGAATAATTGAAAATATTCTTGTGAAGAACATCTTCCAGTGCTATCACAACCACAACAGTTATATGCATCAAAAACACTGCTGAATATGTGCATAACATAAATATATTTGTGTCTGTTGGTGAGTGTTTGTCTTCATCCTCTCTTACCCTGATGTTGCATCACCGATACCCTGATGCTCTCGCAGTCTGTGCACTATCTCTTGCATGGGGAATCATGGCTCTCACTGGGAAAGGACCAGCAGGCTGTAGAAAAGATAATCACACAGCGGATTTAACTCCTTGTACTTTAGTTCTAAGAGCATAACAGTTTCAAAAGACTTTGCATCTGTAAGCAGTGTGTTGCTCTCTTGCACAAATTTATATTTAGACCTTCCCTTACATATTGAACAAATATTTCACCATGCTAGCAGCAGGACTCAGTGGTCCATCATTGTAGTCCTGAATGAAATACCTTACCTGTCTTTCGCTGCACTCCCATTAAATCTTGCAAAGATATTTAAGGTTCTCAGGGGATTAATGGTGGACCTCTGCCTTTTATGATTTATCCAACCCAAACAATATATGTGTATCAAAAGTGATGTTACCATATAGGTCACTTGTTAAGTTATATATTATTATTCTTATGCATGTAATATAGTAAACTCTGTGCAACTAAAATATCAAATATGCTTAATTTTATATAATACTGTACGCTTAAAATGTTGCAAGAATATATCTTCACAATATAAATGTGATTTGCAGGTTTACAAATGATTGCACATTTTTATTCATTAATTCTAAAGATTATTTGGGAGACTTTTTGACCCTACTCTATCAACATCTATTGACAGGCACCAGGGTGAATGCATGTTTACATATAACTAAATATTGCAGTGCTATCATCCTCCTGGTAACATTGACATAACATGGCTGTAGATCATGCTGAGTCCACTAGAGATAGAGACAGTTAAGAGATAATAAAAACCAGGGTCTTGCAGGGGTTTGACCAAACATGCTGTCGATGTGTTTGATCAAATCAGAGTCTTAAATTCAAACGTCCCTGAGCCCGTGAGCCTGTTTTTCTCCAGATGGAAGGAGTGGGCCCCTGTAACATCAGCGTCAGTCCAAGTGTAAACAGCAGAAGGCAGGATTTACAGGAACTCCAGGACACAGACAGAGGCTACACACTCCAGCAGAGAGAGCCGAGGCCCAACCCAAAGAGTTTCTGTCACCAAGCATCCCTGCTGTCAACACCAGTCTGAGCTTATTCTCGTCTCCCTATCCATCCCCACGTCTCGGTGCTCTAGCTTCACATTAAATCTTATTGACTTCAAAATAGAGATCTAGCCGGAAAGTGGCTTTATTTCTGCATCTGCACGAAGCTGGTGGTATCATTTTTACTTAGTATTCCTTATGTGATTTGAGTTTACATAAAAAATACATATGCTGAAGCCAGTGGGTCAACATAGAAGACCTTGGATGAACCATTTATTAATGCTAAGTATGGTAAAGGCTCGATGTGCGAGCACAGAAAATGAGCATGGCATTTTTAAATGCATTTGCCTCTCACTAATCTGTGCTGTCAGAGAAAAGCACCTCTTGATGAAAGGGATATGTCTACGCCTGGATCCAGCAGGAAAGTGGAGGGGGGGGGCGGCGGCGTAGTACAGCCTTTTAAGGAGTGGGATTGAAGTCAGTCCTGGCTAAAACATGGAATCTGAACAGCATCCAGCTCCTCGATTCAGCCACAGCTCATCCTGTAGGAGAGGTGGTTTCACATGAACCAGTATACAGCTACTGCCCAGACTGTGCCTGGGATGGGGCTGGAGGGAGGCCAGCGTAGCTCTGCTCCAGTCCTCCATCTCTCCTGCCCCTCTCTTCCTTTCCTTTCTGTTGTACGTTGTCATACGTACGCCGCCGCGTTAAAACGTAGCTCGTAAGGCTGATCACACTGGTACATACTGGTGTTTCTCTCTCACTCATCTCATACCTTTGCTGTGGACTATAATACAATGGCTCATTCTACAATTAATGTGTTATTTCTGCTATTTTGGCATTTAGACTTCTAATTTGGTAACAGCTTAGTTAAGAAGAAGAGTTACTGCATCCACCTGAAATAGCTCTTAAAATTCTGTGCAGGTAAATTCATGTTGTAGCGATTGTTAGCATGTTAGCACGCTAGACTAGGACAATAAAGGTAAAAATCAGGCTAATTCCCACATTGTCATTAGCACATTAACATGTTGAAATTTGAACTTAGATCATAACACACCATCACAGAGATGTTAGATGGCAGCAGACTAATAACTCTTGGCAAATCTTTGATCACGTAGCTGAACTCTCCACTTGACACTCTTTCTTGTTTGCAAATAAAGCCAAGGTTCAGTCACTCTCTCATCAAGTATGCAAGGTGTTTGAGTGTGAGAGCCCGGGCCTGTGTGGCGATGTGCTGTGCTCGGCCTAAGCCCTTACTCTGCGTCATCTGCCTCATCCCACACAGACTGGCCGACCTCAGATGACTTTGCAGACACACTCTGCAGTCTACCAGCCACATGCGAATCTCTCCCTCTCTCCCCGTGGTGGCTTGCTCTACTTCTGATCACAGCACACATCTGTGCATCTCCTGGCAATCTAAAATCTATGTCTGAGGGAGACAATCAAACAAGGGGTGCCAGTCATTAGCAACTTGCTTTTTCAATGCACCGTGGTTTATTTGGTTAACCTGGGGTCGTAGTAAACGTATAGATTGCGTGACTGTAAATTGGATTATTCGTCCACATTTGCAGCTCTGCAAATAGCTCCGGAAAAGCTGCTTTGATATGGAGGAGGCAGCGAGTCACAGACACTCAGACACATGACCTGGTTCCTTCCTGAACTACTCTCCTCCTTTCTCTCTTGGACACTTATCCCTCTCTCTCCAGCAGTCATGCTCCTCTCTACAAGGCTCTGCAAATATCTGCCACAAACAGAGTAAAGTTCAGCAAAAGGTCAAAAGTGATAAATTCTGCTGTGGTTCCGTCCATGGTGTCCCAGTTTGAGAAAGTACCTATTGTTCTGCCTCAGCGTATCACAGTTTCAACAGCTGAGATTATGAGACGGCTGCAGCATGACCTGCCTTCATTTCTCACTCCCATTCATGCATTTATTCGTGTCATTGAGCTGTTACTGTAACCATTAAACAGACCCACTCAGCAATGATCCCTGGAAGAACATCAATCCTTCTCGCTGTAGTCCTGTAGGCTCACCGGAGCTGTGATGCATTGCACCACTGAGATACTCGATTTGAAGGAAGGAGACTAGGGGAGAATAAATGATATGCTGAATTATTGCTGTTGTTAAATCAATCAGCTCCAGAAGATCGGCATCATCTGATCATCGGGAGCTCCCATCATGCAGCGGGGTTAATTTATGGGGTCACAGCAGGGTCACGGCTGTATCTGCGGTGATACGCTGTAAACAAGCCAGGGTCTACTCTGGTGAGCCGAGACCTGCACGGGGAACATAAGTCAAGCACATGAACTGCGGTGATCTGCCACACACACACACACACACAGTAGGACAAATAAACTGTAACTCATTTAACCAGGTATCATGCCATGCAATCAGGATGCTCACATTCACACACAGATACAGAACACACTGCTCTCTGCTAATTTCTCCCATTAACAGTGACATTTAAAGATATCTCCCCAGTGCACAACCGCCAGTGTAAAGTACCTTTTCATTAAGCTCTCATTGTGTGAGCCTCAGGGGTGAGGAGGGGAGGTGCCTGGGAGAGTGTGTGCCTACATGTGTGTGTGTGTGTGTGCCCGCAAGAGAGGAAGAGAGAGAAAAATAGCTTGAAACAGACAACAACTGAGAGCCATGTGTGGACATAAAGCAGGGGAGGAGAAGAGGGGAGGCACTGATATATTGTTCAGATTCGCTGATTGCAACTCTTGTCTTTAAATCACATGGCTCCCTAAGCCAAGGCCATTACACTGACTTACTACAGGGTCATGTGACTGAAAAGGGGAGTGAAGCAGGACACTGAATACCTATATCACTGCATGGATTTGTATGTAGGCCCTTCCTCTCCATCATTCTTTTTCCCTTGTCACTCTCCCCACTGCCTTTTCTCACACTCCCTCCTTCCTCTTTCTTGCTTTTACCTCTCCTGTTCCCTCTCTGACCGTGTATGGGTAAAGATGTAACATTCAGAAAGCTGCATGCTGTGGTGTGATTACCCACAGGATATTTATTCTGATTTTAGCAGCCACCTTAAGTGACTTCCTGTGGACTTGTTGGATGTATGAATTGAAGCACTGGTCAATCAGTCCAGAGTGTTTGCGACAGGCTTTTAAACGGATGGATGATAACTCAGCCTGTAGGTCTTAAGAGCCAATATTTGGTGTTAGTGGACTTATTTGCCCCCGAACTGAGCCATTAGTCTTTATTTGTAACACACTGCTGCATGATCTGTTTAGGATATGGCCGGCTCACAAACACTGATGAATACACCCCTGCCTCTCCAATTTGGATTTCATGGAGCATTACTTTCAAGACAACGATATTGTACATTAGTAAATGACACTATGTGTGGTAAGTACAAGAGCCTATACTTTATTGCAGTGCAGGCACAGCAACATCTTGGAAAGTCTTTTCTCCTGGCGAAGCTCAGAAAAAGTCATTACATAACACAATGCAATTAACTTGGCATTTGAAAGATGAAGACCCATTTTGTGAACTGGACATCAACAACTATATAATGAAAACGCCACTGATCAGCCTTATTTATCAAGGTTCGTATATCAGTTTATCAAAGGTCAAACAACTACATTTGAGAAAAGATTATCCACTCTCCTTTTAAAATGACAATTTTTTGCTCATCCACATACCCGTACCCATACAAACCCACATTCACGTGCACACACACACACACACATATATTAAATGGGAAATGAAAGATGGCCTTTCCATCCCCACAGGATAAAACAGTAACCTTTAATCTTGACCACAACCCTGTCTTTTTCTTCTGGCGACCAGCGTCTACGTGTCCTCTGGTATCAGCTCAGTCAGGAGTGATCTCCCAAAACAACTCAAACAATCACTTATTACTGGTTTGACTGACCTTCACAGTGACTGA
Source organism: Selene dorsalis (assembly GCA_900303245.1). Lineage (NCBI taxonomy): Eukaryota > Metazoa > Chordata > Actinopteri > Carangiformes > Carangidae > Selene > Selene dorsalis. Next base: position 25,565 of record OMNW01015263.1, read on the forward strand.
GCTCGCTCTAAATTGAGTGAATTTGCTCTTAAAGTGGACGGCAGTTAGCGCATGCACTCGCATTCCTGCAGTTTACCTCACCTTTAGAAACCTCTTGACTTCACTCAGACAATGTGGCTGCATTTTTCAAGGACATGTGGGTTTCTATTCCTCTGCAGAGTCTGAAGTCTCCACAGGCCAAATTGAACACATTGTAATTACAGCATGACCTTGATATTGCACTTTTTCAGACTGGGCTCACTGCTGACACTGTTTCATGGTTGCAATTCCTTCAAAAAGAAAATGCCCTTCACAGAAATAACACAGGTTTCGTTTGTTGTTCTTGCTTTTTGTATCTGTTAGAATATTATTGTGGACAGGATTAACAGTGATGCTAATGCTGATGATGATGAGGAGGAGGAGGATGTGGCTGTGGCAGGTGGGGTGGTTATTGCCTCAGAGAGTCTGTTTGACATTTCATGACATATGGTCATTCTCTTTCTTGCTAAGAGTTAGAGGGGAGGATCAATACCATTCTCTAATCTGTAGCTGGAAAAAGGAGGAGCAAGAGATTAGTTTAGCATAAAGACTGAAAGAGCTGGCATAATAAACATGCTGTGCCCATTTAGGTTGTGGTTTTACAAAGTAGCATAGAACAGTTTCTTGCCAAAAAGTGGGCCATGATTCATTTTGCACTATTAATGAAAGTGTGTAACACTGACAGAGAGACACTTTGTATTATTATTATTTATTATTATTGAAACAAGGGACCTTAAGACCTGAAGTTTTGAAAAAAAAGTGACAAATCATCATCGTTGCTAGGTGACAGCAGCCATATTTTTTTTAACGAAATGGTAATGATGGAAGCATCTGGTGGTGCATGGCACAAATTCCTCATTGACCAAACCATCTCATTTAAGTTTGGTCTTCACGAGTTTGCGATGGCTTCAAACGATCACACCCTCATAAACCACACCCTCGGGAGGATGCAACACCAGAATTGGGACTGTAGGGTTACCATTGCAACCAGCAAAGACACCAGGAGGTGACCTTTAGAAATGGCGGTCGACATTTGTTCCTCTGATTCCAGTCTTTATGCTGTGTTATACAATGTAAGGCTAATCATCTCCCAGCTTTGTACTGTATGCATAGACATGAGTGCAGAATTTATGCTTTAAATGAGAACGTTAATAAGTATATTGTCCAATATATTGAACAAAAACTTTAACTTAAGACTCCACTATTGCAGAACCTAGAGATTCTGACACCATTATCGTAAACAAAGATTGTCAAGTACCAAAGCCACATTCTAACTTATCACAAATAAATGAGGAAGGGAAACAGACTTGGATGAAGTGCATTAATATACCACATGAAGACTGCTTGATTTAGAAGCTCTGGCAAATAGGCTGTTCAAGTGTCTGGAGAGCCAAGGAAGGCTTTCTCTGAAACTCATCGTTTCATCTTCATTTTTGGCACAATGGCCAAATGTGCTAATTATCTATCTCTACCATCACAGGAGGTTGGGCAAAGACCAGGAGATTAATGATGGTTTCGATAACATCATTCCCACTCTAAAGATGCTAAGGATAATGAGAGGAGCATTTTAGGGAAAGTGGTGATTATCCTTCTTAATGTCCTATGTGTCATGTTGACTCCACAAAACAGAGTCAGGAATGTAAATTTGCTCAAATCCAATGCAATCAAGAAACTGTGTCAGCATGTGACTATTGCCCTTATTGACTTTATTATTCAACTAAATGGCCCTACTCTTTCTATAACCTTAGTCTCCAATCCACACCACTACTTGCACTTGCACTTGTATGAGCCCTACACAGGTGCATACACACAAAAGACACATGTACCCACAAACCTATATCTGCAGGTTAATTAGAGTGATTAACAACATTGAAGGTGTGGCAGAAGGTTTATTTTTAAGCAGCCAAATGCAGCCTCTATTAAACGTCTGCCATTTCACCACAGGAGGCCTCTCATTGCTGCCTGAGGCATACAGCAATTTCCCACCAATTTATTCCTGCCAGGCATTTAGTGTATAGGGGACCCTTTACGCATTCTGCAGGTATTCATTCCTCTGGAGCGAGAGAGTTTGGACCTGAGATTGCAAGCCACTTACTGCCTCCACAATATCCATTATTATTATTATTATTATGAAAGTACAGTTGAGGTCCACTCTATATGAAAGTGCCCTGTGACATCTGTTAGAATTTGCCACTACATAAACAAACTTTACTTGACCTAAGTAACTCTTTGCAACATGCCCACAATGCCTGACAGGTTTACTTTCTCATTTACTCGATAAGGTAGTCACAGCACAATGTACGGCCTCTAAACTTGGTTCACTGACACTTAAACGGAGCCACTGGAGCTACACCAGCTCCTACTGTTGCTATTATGTAGCTGTCCTCTCTGACTCTCTCTCTGTCTCTGTGACAACACATTTACATTGTAGCCATGGACACTGCATCACCGAGTGCATGGCATTCAGTGACTTGCAAATAAAAGGAGAATCACTCATAATGATGTCAGGCAGGCTGAACTGTGTTTTTCACAAACCCAAGCAAAAATGCAATTATGGCAACTCTCTCGTGTGCAGAGATAAAGCCACACCACCAGTTGTACAAGATGCTGACTGACAGAAAGATCAATGTGTATCAATAGGTTGGTTTCTGCCCAGTGCAATTTTCAATCATTTCAATTTCGTCAGTGGGAATAATGGGTGCCTTGTACTTTTATACTCTGTTGCTCTGGTTTCCCTAGGAAGCCATTGGGTGCATGACATGAGGTGAATGATAAGCATGTCCCTTGGCCTGATGATATGATATGCCCAGCCAGGTCGTCAGAGTCACTCCTCATTCTATAGCGGCTCTGACTTTGTGTTATTGAGCTCAGGCCCTCCAGCTGTTTGGAGTGCTATATTTCAAGTAATAGAGTCGTGGGATATGGGAGTGGAGTGACAGAGCGCGTGCGCATGTGTGCGTGTAACTGTGTGAGTGTGTGCGCATATACCCATCAGTGTGTGTGTGTAATAGATGTTTTGACTGACATGTCAAAGGTAATTGAGTAGTAGGTAAGAGAGAGTGGACTTGCCAGCTGTCAGTCTTATAAGCTGAGTCCATCAGAATGCAGCACTCAGTATAACCTAGACAGACAAGTGTGTGTCTGTCTGTGTGTGTGTGTGTGTGTGTGTGTGTTTGTACTCCTATCATTGTGAGGACAAGTGTGAATTTTAAACCTTTGGAGTGAGGACCATTTTGCAAAGTGAGGACATGTAGGCCGGTCCTCACCATATTTTCATTGTAATGGCTTCTAGAGGCTGTTTTTATGCTTTTCTCCAAGTTTCAGTGTGGTCGTCAAAAAGATGCCAATATGGGAAAATGTGTGGAAAAACTTATTCTGTGTGTATTTCTTGGATACACACACTTTTTGCTCTCTGCTGCCCCCTACTGTCAGTACAGTACAGTACAGTACTAACCACATAAAGGCCTGTTCAGTCCTGGTACACTATGTGTCTGAGGTGATCTCATCACAAGTGAACAGCTTTAAGCAGGTGTTCCTCTGTTTTCCTTATACTTTACATGACCAACACTAAACGTGCCGCTGAATCTAAGCCATCTATCTACTGTCTTTATAATTTGCTCTCCTCACCTGGCCTATTTGTCAGATAAGGCTCATATGTAAGATGCATGTTAAATGAAAGCACAGCTTCACTATCAGCAGCTAGAGGGCAGGGA
>OMNW01015264.1:0-14284 GCA_900303245.1 Selene dorsalis
ACAACACAAACACACAAGACAACACACACACAACAAGACAACACAAACACACAAGACAACACAAACACACAAGACAACACACACACAACAAGACAACACAAACACACAAGACAACACAAACCCATGACATGCCAGACATGACATCACTGGCTCAGGTGTTTCCTGAGAACAGAGACACGACTGCACATGCAAACGGTTGGAAGATGCTTTATTACATAATCTACCTTTTATTTGACTACCTTCAACTTTTTTGTGTTTCGTGTATCAGCCATGTTGTAATACACTACAAAGACACCTCCTGCGTGCATGTTTGTCAGTGCAAACACCCACTTCCATATGATTGACTGTGTAAGTGCTGGTTCATCTGCAGACTTGAGTCTGTGGCTGTGAAGGAGCTGGCAGCAGATGTTTCCCCACACACTCAGGTGTTGAGAATCTGTGAGTAGCAGCTGCAGAGAACACACTGACAGCAGGGTGTGTGTGTGTGAGGGTGTGACTTCACCATTGTGTTCTCAGACATGTGCTCACAAATCTGGCCCTGCACGCCCAAACTGCAACCTGTTGGCCTGGAGGTGCAACTGTTTGCAGATGTTCTCAGGGGCCACTGGATTAAGCCTCAACAATGCAGTGCTGTGTTTTATATAATTACTGTTAGGTAACTAGGGAGCGTAGTTATCAAGTGAGGTTAAAAAAAAACAATGTTTTCAACTCTTTCATTATGTAGAGGTGTGAGGTCAATGTAGTGTCTGGATTCATCTGAGGGATGTCTCAGAGGGCACTGGTGTCACTGGTTAGTGTCCCTTTGATGTGACATGATGACATAAATGAAGTAAGAATATGTCCCCTGGGGGTTTTAAAGGCCATCTTGGCTCTCAGGACAAAGAGGTGCAGGGTGGTGGTCTCCTGCTTCAGGGTGTGTGGTGTGACCTGCAGTCCAGGATCCTCATTAATAACCGTTTCGGTTTGTCCTTAATAAGCTGCCACACAGGAACATACAGCTGTGTAGATGTGTCTGTTGTTACACTGGAGGTGTGCATGCGTGTGTGTGTGTGTGTGACATTGTGGGCGTCTCTGTGTGTAGCGCAGCCTCCTTACAGGCCACTCCCGGGAAGCGCGCTGCTGCTCCGCCACACAGACGGACGGACGGACGGAGTGTGTTCGCTGTCAGCGCGCCTCGGCTGCTGTGCGCTGTCTCTCTCTCTCTTTCACTCTCTCTCTCTCTCTCTCTGTGCAGTCTCTGTCTTTCTCTCTCCATCAGTGTGCGCGTGTGTCACCCCCGCTCCCCTCCTCCCCTGTGCAGCTTGAGGATCGAGGTGAAGGCATGTAGCAGCGGACTGACGGCGCCGAGCAGCATGTAGCACCTGGAGCCCCGCGCACACCGCCTCTCCCTGCGCTCCTCCGGCTGCTCGCCCTCCAGGAGCGCTCGTTTCTGCCCTCCCGACAGCATCGCCCGCACTGGCATTTCCGGGGATTTTTTTGGGGGCGGGTGGGGGGATTTATTTATTTTAGAGGAGTGTGAGTTGATCCCCGCCGCTTTGCACCTCTCGGTCGATGGTCGTTGAGGAAGCTTCCATCTTGAGTCCCGTGAACACCGACAGAACCATGGCGAGCGACTCCCCGGCGCGGAGTCTGGACGAGATAGACCTGTCTGCACTACGGGTAAATGTCTCCCACTGTGTGCACGTGCATTTGTGTGTCGCTGTCTATGTGTGCGCGTGCTTGTGAAGCTGTTGAGCACCTGTCCACCCCCTTCCTTTCCTCCACTCCCCTCTCCATCCGTCACCCGCTCTCTCCTCTCCGAGCTCCGCACAAGGATGCGTCTCCCAAGTCTTCCTCTGCTTTAGCTGCCACCCGCTCGGTGGCGTGCGTGCACGCGCGCGCATACAGTAGCCTGTAAGTGTGTATGTGTGTGTGTGTGTGTGTGTGGGCTGCTGTGCTCGTGCACGGCGGCCAGTGATGAGTGATTGAGGAAATCAGGTCGGAAGGCAGTGTGGGATCGTGTGGCCTCCCACCGACACTCCTGTTGTTGTTTGTTGTTGATGTTTTTTTTTCTTAACAATTGGGACGTGATGTAATGAGGCCCTGAGCTGCTGCTGCTGCTGCCGCCGTGCACACACCCGGTGCGCGTGCGTCGGGCGGCATAATAGAGGCTGCTCTGTCTGTACTATGTGGGGCAGATGTTAAGCTGGCTGCTCACTGACAGATTCACAGCACACACACACACACACACACACAAACACACACACACACACTGATGCAGAGGTTACAGATTCACGCGCGCGCGCGCACTCGCACACACGGTGAAAAACAGCGATGATAACCGCAACAGGAGCGAGTTCCGCCATTTCGTGATGTTGTGGCGACAGCAGCATTGCATCGCAGTGGCTGTTTGTGTGTCTGTGCGCGTGCATGTACGCGCTTGCGTTGGTAGGAGGTGTACAGGAGGAAACCATGTAGGAATGTGTGTGAGACAAGGAGAGTGAGAGAGAGAGAGACTGATGACACGTTCAGGGAGGTAGAAACTTGGATTTCATATTTGGATTTAGTTCTCAGTTCAAGATGAACTATAGATGTCACATGTCATCTTGGTGTGTGTGTGTATGTGTGTGTGTGTGTCTGTGTGTCTGTGTGTGTGGTGATGGTGGTGGGGGTGGTGGGGGTACTCTGCACAGCTGTTGTTTCTTTTCTCCTTTTGCCTGCTGCTTATGCAACACAGTTGTACCTGCAGAGCAACAATCAAGTCTGGGCTTGATCGACCGGGCGGGACTGCAAGTATATGTGTGTGTGTGTGTGTGTGCGTGTTTGTATGTGTCAGAGTCACAGACGTACACACTGCAGGACAAAGATAGACAGAGGGGAGGATCAGGAGAGATGTGCATGTTCTTGTGAAAATGTGAATCCTTGCTCCCTCCCTCAGTGGCATGACGACTAGAAATTAGGTCACCAAGGACGAAGCTGAGAGACCTAGGGGGAGTCATTTCAGCGTTACACAAAGCCTGTCGCAAGCACACACACACATACATGTGCACACACACTTCCTGTTTCTGCAGAGTGTCAATCCCAAATGATGTGCTGATCATTGCTCATGTAGTGTGACTTATCCTCACCTTCCCTCTCCTGCTTTCTGTGGACCTCCCATCAGGGCTAAAGTCCTCATCCTCCACACAGACTCCACTCTGAATTATGTCAGACACTCAGGGTGTATTCCTCTGATAGCTCTGGCCAGGGACAGTATTAATAGCCGTTAGAGTCTTGTCAAAGCTCCAGATGACGAGCCAGAGGTCACGGCCCTGTTATTCTTTGTTAGCCCCTGTCCTTTTCAGACAAAATGGAATCCATTCAGGAGGGGAAGGGATTTCTTTTCAATGTGCTTCCTCAGAAAGCTCCAAGTTATAGTTTATTCATCTGTGATGAGTCTGCGCGCTGTTAATGTTATCATATGACCAGAGTTTATAGCTGTGTGGACATGAACATATCCATCTTTATCTAACAGCAATGATAACTGCTGTCACTCAGATGTGAAAATGTGGAAACAGAAGCGGTCTGGGTGGATCATTCAGACAGAGGAGGTCACAGGCACTGTCTTTCCTTAATGTGCAGTAGTAGTGAAGAGCCAAAACATCACCACACCCTTACAATAACAACATGCTCACATAAGGTGAAATGACATGTTGTGTTGAATGAGATTGCAGATCCTAATGGACACTTAAGTCCTCCAGAACTAATTGGAGTAATTACTGTACATCCATATTAAACCTTTCTGCCCAGCAGCAGTCCAACGTTGGTAATGTGCTCTACATAAGAAAGGATGTGTAGCACATCTGACTTTCTCACAGGAAACTGTCATTTAGCTTGTTAAAAAATCATCAAATCGATCTTTTCCAAATCTTAACCAAGTGTTTGTTTACCCACAATATACCTGTACATACATCTATTTTTCCTAATTTTGCTTTATTTTGCCAGATCCCATTGAGATAAGATAGCAGCCACAGAAACCTGCCACACCTTAACGCACAGCATAAAACATAAAATACCACAAATTTGACACAACACCAAATCTGAGCGTGATGTACTCTCAAGAAAAACAACTTTCTTTATGATGTCCCTGACGTTGTGAGTGTATGCGAGCTTGGCTAACTTTATGTGTCTCTGCAGATTATTTGCAACAGCTCAGGATTATTTCTACGGTGTCAGGGTTGTGAAGGAAAAGTGGAAAAACTCCAGAACATTGGGAAAAACAGAAAATATTAACCAGTGTCTGTGAAGGCAAATCTGAAATAAATGACATTTCAAATGACTTGAGGATGAGTAGTTGCTGTCAGTCTCGGCTCCAGCCTTCAGTGTTAGTTTTTAAAACCACCACCATGTACATTTGATTTCCAGTATACAGTTCTCTATAATAAAAGATAAGTACATTGTGAGCAGCGTGTAGTGATGCTCTCCAACTCACTCACACTGTTTGATATTCATGCTTTTGGGCACAAATTAGAGCATCTGTGTTCAGTAGGAAATCTTATTAGCCACCTAGCCGCTAGCAAGTTGCAGGTGGGCCACCTCCCCTCACCCTGCTATTGTCTTGACTGATGTTGTATTTATACTGTGGTCCCACAGTTTGTCAGAGCTGTAAGAGGTATGTAAAGGTGTGGGAGTGTGCATGTGTGTGTGTGTGTGTGTGTGTGTGTGTGTGCACGTGAGGCTCAGCCCTCCAGGATTAGATGTGCTTCTGTTTGACCTTGAGTGAAAAGGAACGTTGCTTTTTAAGCTAATCCCCTTCAGGAGGCTCCACACTAATAGTCCCAACCCTCTCCTGTGGCCTACTGTACGCTAATAGACATATACACACATACACACACACCTGCTAATACCAAACACACACAGGTATGCTTCACGATCGAGATCTGTGTTTTGGGAGGTTTAGTGAATTTTAATCAGCCTGAAGAAAAGATTATCTCATGTGTGTGTTATTGTGTGTAACTGTGTGTAGCTGTGGGTGTATGTTTTACCTGTTTTGTGTGTGTGTGTGTGTGTATTTGCATTTGCCTGCTGGCCTTGATCCATCCACAGTTGCTGCCTTAGTCGTTGTCAGTGGTCGTTCTCTGTATAATGAAGGTTTTTAGACTGATATAGAGCCAACCTCAACACTTGCGTTTTAATCCACACTGACCTCCACCACTCTGCATGCGTCGGCTTCTCTGTGTTAGAAAAACTGTTAATACGAAGTTAAAGAAATCAGAGCAGTGCAGATACATGACTGCACTCAGTTTATTTCAGTGCCTCTAATAAACACTTAGCTGCAGCTGAGCTCACACTTAGTCAAGTCATAGGTTACCCATTAAAGGAAGAATAAGAGTGCGCTGATATCGAAAGGCTTTTTAGCTTTTTACAAAGTAATACCACAGACATTCAGTCAATCAGCACTGGTGTGTGTGTGTGTGCGTGCGTGTGTGAAGGTCAAATTCCATATGAAATACCAACATCCATCTTGTGTTCAGTTTAGTTAGAGTTACGTTCCCCTTGAATAACTTTTCTATTTTGTCCCTGTTTTTTTCCTCTCACTGTCTCCTCATTCATTTCTACCCCTCTCTACCTCCCTCCTTCCCTCCCTCCCTCTCTCCCTCCCTCTCAGGACCCAGCTGGTATCTTTGAGCTGGTCGAACTGGTTGGAAATGGAACCTATGGGCAGGTCTACAAGGTAAGATTTTATAATTTCTAACTACCACAGTGCTGTGTGTGTGTGTGACAGGCTTCTCTCTATGGACAAAATGAGCTTATATTTACATTATTTACTGCAGCATGTCGTGCTTAAATCTCCTCCCATCCCTCCATTTTTATAATAAATCATTAAGGGAATCAAGAAAAGGATATTTTGTAATAGTACTCTCAAACTCCTCAACAAATCTTCATCTTCTATCTTTAATCTTCAATCTTCTATCTCATACACTGTATTTTTGTTTTAAAGAATTGATGAGAAACCTGCAGACACACATCAGAATTCATGAGTTATTTATTACATAGATCAGATTAAAATGTTGACAAATCAATTGAAATGTAACTGTGAGATTCTTTAATTAACGTGAGAGGAGAAGAGCTGTTGATCCACCTAGACTCACAGACACCTGTTGGTTGTACCATGGTGTAACGGAGTGACTATCAGACCCCATCCCTAATCTTTTCATTTTGATCTCTGTTCACTTTGATAACCATGTCAGTAACTCTGTTCCTGCTGCTTGAAGATATGATTTGAGTTATGGTGACCACTCACTGACCGGTCACCTCACCATGTCTCATCCTGACCCTGACACAAGAGTGTCAACAACATTTAACTTTAGGCAACTTCCTGAATTTCACCATTGTCAGGCGGCGGTAGACACACACACTGAGGCCATGTGTGTGTTCCAGCATTTTGTGTTTCCTCATTTTGAGAGCAATTAACACACTCACACATCTATCTGCCGACAGACACTCTGGCTCTGTCTGCTGGGTGTTTGGTATTGATCCACCGTCTCTGCAAGGTGACGCCTCCTTTGCTAAGATGATTGATAGAACAAAATGAATGCAAGCTGAGGTTGATCGCTGAGCATCGTGGGTAAATTAAGATCTTGCTTCTAAAAGAAACACTTGCGACAGCACGCAAAAGAGGACCAGGAAATCTACAGAATAAGGAGCCGTTACAGGGGCATTTTGAACTGCAGCTGATGATAAAACTGCAGTAATTATAAATCTACATGATCAAAATTGAGCTGATTACTTAATTGATACTGTCCCAGATGAATCAAATATTTAAACAACATGGAAAACTGACTGAAACCTGTGAAAATAGTTAGGGTTTCCTACATTATCGCACTTCAGCTGACCTTCTCAAGGCTAAGATAGAAATGAATAAGAATTAATTAATATGAAGTGACTCCATATCCGTTATAATTAGCACTAAATTACATCATTCTTTCCAGGAAACCTAATAAGAAGCTCCAATTATGTGCTGATTTGTCAGAAATTGTAATGGAGAGTAGAAGTTCACGTAGAAAGTCGTCCAGAGTGTACATTCTCATCTGAAGCTGAAGCTCAGGAGTGAAAACGCTCAGTTACTTCAACATTTCTTGACCCAGAGCAGAATATTTTTCATTCATTCTCCCTGCCAGTGTCTTCCAGCAGCTTCCAAATCGTTTCTCTACACTCGGGGGCCGCTCATACCTCCCCTCCCGGCTCACAGTTTTAGTAATCCTTCACAGTTACAGATAGTGAGTGAGCAATAAAGAAAGAATATCAGAACGATGGTGAAGGATTCTGAGCTGAGAGCCAGAAATCATGAAAGATGTACTGAAAGGTTTGCTGCATTTAGGTGCTGCTGCCTTCAGAGGCTGATGTCGTCCTGACCAGCACATGTGCAGGTCCGGTGAAACATGTGGGACCTTTTCATCACACGTACCTGATGTTTCAGGCGTGTAAAACCTGACCACAGGGCTCGGCCAATGAGGAGGTAGCGTTAACTTGCCGAGAGGTTTTCTGCTCTTGATTAGTCAGTGAATCAGTGTTCACAAAGTGGAGTTAATTGAACTTGTTATATTGATCGGAACTCAGAGAGGCTTCTTGAACCTCCTCACTTTGACAGGTCTCAGTGCAGCGCTGCGCTGTGCTGTCATCGTTTACAACAATTCAGCTTTCATTTACTTGTGTTGAACAAGGATTCTTCAGCTGGTCCGAAATAGAGTGAATACAGCTTCAGATTCAGTACATCCCCTGATGCTGATTTTCACGAAGAGCCTCATGTTTTAGGCATGTTGATGTGATAACTTACTCTGAAAGTAAGACACATTTAACTGTGGTGTGTGTGTGTCAGAAGAAATCAGCCGTAATTGAATTTCTCTGGCATTTAGGTGAGACTCAGATCAGGTTTAAGAGCCCTCCAGCAATGTGTCGTTCCTCATTCCTGTCTCAGTACCACCGGAAGCTTGGCAGATGGGTAGTTCTTATTCTGAATATCATGCAAACTGGAAATGTTTGATTAAGTTCAGAATGCAAATTCACTGCTCCATTTGAAAACAAAAATATTATTTTTTTTAAAATGGCGTATTTCTGTGTGATGTTCTGCTGTCACAGCTTTGTGCCTCCTGGGGTTCAGTGTTTTTCCATCATGGTAAAATTGTGACCAGTCATGTGGCATTAATCTGCTTGAAAAACTGGTATCCGCCTCTGTAGACGAGGTTTGAATGTATGCTGCAGAAAGCTGATGATTAAATGATCCTGTTTCACTGTTTTGTTGATTCAAGATGCGTAGCTCCAGACTGTGTTCCATCACGGTTGGAGCGGACGAGAATATCTAGCAGAGCCAGTGGTTACATGGAGGTATCGGAGCATCTTTACCTCAGGCAGTCATAGGGAAGGAAAACCCATCACATGCAGCCATTCTGTTCGGTGTTGTGATGGTTTGAGACAGGAGAACTTGAAGTTGATGAATCTGTAACAACAGTTAGTCTCGTGCTCTTAATGCTCCACCTGTTGACCTGATGAAGCAGTCACAGTTGCTGGATCTGGTGGTTTTTTTTTTACTTTTTCAAACAGTCTAGTCACCCACATGATGTACCATAAGTCTGCAGGGTTTGAACTTTACTCAAGTTCCATTCAGTCACTTTCTACAGAGCAATTTCTGCAAACAACTTAGTTCAAAACCTTCTAGGAGAGAGCGCCTGACACCATTATCTCCACTTTACCTCTATAACAGGAGGATTATCTCCCCACCACTGAGCGTCTGCCTCCAGACGTGCTCTGATAACACCTCACAGAAACCAGCTCATTTCATGCGCTGACTAAAAAATCTTTTTGTCACACAGCTGAACTGTAAACTGCCATCTTGGCATGAAACAGAACTGGAAGAAACCGCTGCTATGACAGTTCCATAGCAGTAAAAGTGAGGCTGGGAGAAGGAATCTCCGTTGCGAGCACACAAGCACACGCATGCTGAGAACTGTGGGTTCACGCTGGTGTTTTATTCTGAAAAAAAGGAGAATACTGGCATCTGACTTCCTGACATTCAACCCCAGTTTTCTGAAGGAATATTCCAACAATAACGTTAAAATGTAGGTCAGGAAATTGTGTTTAAATGCTCCAGCTTTTAGTGCAGATGAATGTGCAGCTAACGCACTTTAATGCAGCAACTCCTGGTCTAACAGTGTCAACAGGCTCTTGATAAAAAGGAGCAAATGCAAAACGTTTTACAGTCACTTCCTGCATTTCTATCATAATTATACCAGAACTGCTACTGGTTGGCCAGATCTACTGTTTCCAGTGGACCTGTGATATAACAGCTCAGAGCTGGAAGCTCAGCGTGTCTGTTTCTGTCTCAGTCTCAATGTGTCAGGGCTTGTGTTCAGGTGAGGAATGTGAGGCTTGTCTGAACACGGGGCTCGAGGTGTGTTTTTACGCCTCGGGCTACCTCAAAAGGATATTATGCCCTTTTCTATCTCCAGTCAACCCCCTCCTCACCTGCCACCTCCCCCTCTCCTCGCTCTGTGACAGCATTTATCTATCCCTCACTGTGTGTGTGTGTGTGTGTGTGAGGATTCACTTCCAGCCTCCTCATGGTCATAATCTCTCTCATACACACAAACACACACTGGGAGCTCTGGTCACCTTAGGGAGGCTGTTTGGCCGGCCATCAGTGTCGGAGGAAGAGCGATAGCAAAACAAAGAGGCTCTCTGAGACCATATCTCCTCCTCTCATCTCCCCTGGTTTATCTGCCTCGCCTTTTATTGCTTCATCGCGGTGGACCACTGCCATTTGTCCTTCAGTCACAGCAGCACTTCACACACTTAACCTGGTGTCCAAGCAGCATGTTTGCTGAGTTATCTGGATAATAACGCTGCTGAGAAAATCCTAGGTTCCTCGCTAACATGGAACAAAAAAGATTTGTACTTTTATTCATGATGGCTACTAAACTCTGGAAGCAAAAAAACATCTATAATCTACAATTATAGATTGACAGTGGCCATGGATCATCCAAACTTACTGTATAACTGTAACAAAAACCCAGAGGCCTGAACCCCACAAGATTAATCCAGTTTCCTTACCTTTAGTTCAGTGCCAACATGAGCTGAACATGTTCACATTAATTGGTAATCTTAACGACATCTGAATGCTAGTCATGAAATGTCATCGTGGCATGCTGACATCTGGCACTGTCATCAACCAGAAATGTCTCTTATGTCCCCAATACCTGTAAAACTCTACTGATTAGCCAACTGTTTAAACTAAGAAGATATAACATTCGCATTTTCAGCAATGTTATCAAAAAAGAGTGTTGCCGGACATTCAAACTTGAAACACAGGTACTTTTTGCCAACAAATGAAACATCATTTGACTTAGTTTTAAGCATGATAAGTTCAAATTTTGATCTAAAGTGCTGGACGTTTCTCTTATGGATGTGACGGAGAACTGCAGGAGCAGCCTGGCTGATTATTGACACATTAACTTTTGGAAGCAAATGGAGAGCAGCTAGAGCAGAGGGAAGAGAAGTAGGAATAACAAGAATGTGAAATTTGTTTTTCCGTTCAAAATGTCTTTTCTGGCTCAGCACTCCACAGTGTGCGAGGCAAAACAAATGAAGATGAGCGATGGATGTGGCAGAAGTTAGTCTCATCCTGTTTAGTTGACCAGAGTGGACTCTGACCTTCAGGTCGGGTTCATTTCATCCTCTAAATGTCAGCTCAGTCCACCTTCACCTCCCAGTCACCATCAATGGCTCCAGCTTAACCCCGGTTACAGTCATTGGTAATTATGAATCACACACATTGCAAAACACACCAAGCTATGATTGGTCATGTCTTATGTGTCATCTGTCATTTCCGCGAATCATCAGAGACGGTGAGCATTCTCGAAAACCAAACTCTCTGATGTGCATAATAACTGTCATCACTCCGCTAAATGACTTCGCTCTGCTAAACGCAGAGAGAATTAAAAATGAAGCCTTAGGTTGACTGTAACACTTTCTGAGTCCTTCCTGTTGTCACAGACCTAATTTGCTCCCACCTGTATCTAAAACTGCTGCTGCTGCTGCTGCTGCTGCTGCTGCTGCAACAGGACCCACTGAGAGAGAAACAGAGCCAGCGAATGATATTACACCGGAAAAAAATAACAGACACACAGAGCGAGACAGACAGACAGACAGACGTGAAAGAGAGACTCTCCGCACTCTGAGGTGCTCTCAGCCTCTCAGATACAGTCGGTGTCTGATGCAACACTGAGTAACCAAGACGCTGTGTGCGTGCGTGTGTGAGTCTGTGTGAGAAAGTGTCTGTGTGTGTGGGAATCTGAGCCACTCGCATGTGCGAGTGACCCAGAGTGTGAAATATCATGGCCTCTGCTCTGCTCCGACACACCCCGCCATCAGTTTGCCTCCTCCAACCCCCCCATTCGTTGCCCTCACTAAACAACCTGCCAGGCTTGTTGCTAGGTTACTGTGAGGAAATGGTGTCCGTGTGTGTCAGTGAGTGTTTGTGTGTGTGATGGGGGGTGGGCTGAGGTGGAGAGGTAGATGAATTTTGACGTTCTTGCTCTTAAAGCTCTGATAAAGACTTTAGAGTTTGGAGGAAGAAGGTTGGAGTGGACAGAGCTCTGATTTACAAACTCACCTTTTCACACTGAGCTGTGATGAAGGGCTGCAGGTAGACACTGGTGCTTTCAACAGGTCATAAGGTGTCACCGTGTTTATTGTGTTGAACATGTTGTTTTCAGGTGACTTCACTGGGGCAAAGAAAACACAAAGAGTAGGTTTTAAGTTGTAGCCTGATGATCATGGATCTGGGGAGTTTTATTTTGGAGGGGAGTAGTAGGCCCTCATTAACCGTGGAGCACGTGTTGCACTTTTTGTTTCCTGTCTCCAATTGTCTATCTGCACCATGACCATGACGAATCCTAACTTTGACCAAGATGATGAAGGTTTCTGACCCACTAGTCATTTAACTAAATAGTCAGAGTCAAACTGTGATGCTCCCTGCGTTAATTGAACCAGATGTAAAACCGCAGCCTTGTGGTGTAGGATTTATTTTTTACCACGTGATTAGTGACAGTTTTTGGGGGCACGTACTGATTATGTCATCCTGCAGATCAGAATTCAGAATTCCAATAAGCCATGAAGCTGCAAACACGTAATCCACACGTGACACTGTTTTTTTCTGGCCATTTTTGCTGTCACAGTTTTTCTGGATGACGTCCACATTCTCAGAGAACAAGAGATGTGGGCGGTGCCACAGAGGTGAGAGACCAGGTTTTTAAAAAAAAAAGCAAAGGAGCTCTTAAAGCATCAAAACAAACTCAAAAGACTGAGGATAGATTTAAGAACACAAGTGAGTAAGTAAAGACAGACATGGGGGAAAATACAAGATCTGCAGCGATTATGTGTGTGAGAGTGTGTGTTGAGTAGTTCACTGTGGAGCAAGTGGTCAGTTTAATATGTAGATGTCTGCAGGCTACGTGTGCAGGAGGAGGTGACGCACCCACACGTGATCTGTTGTTTTGAAGGCGGCCTGTGGAGCTAATCATCATTAATCTACTGAATTTAATTTGAAGGTGGAATCAGTTTTCTTGTCTGCGTTAACCACTGATATGGGCTCTGTCACATCATTCAGTTTGATGTCACTCTCCATTGTTGGTTTTCAGAAAAGAGAAGCAGTGCGGTTTCTGTACAGCAGAGTTTGGTTTCACTTCACATCAGTCTTTCCCCAGTCTGTGACTGTGAGAGCACCGAGAACACAACCTTCATTTTGACCTTTTAACTTTCACTGCGCTGATCGTTTGAGATCGCAGCAGTTCTGGACTCTGCGTGTGTGTGTGTGTGATGATGCTGCTGCTGCTGGAGGAATGTTTCAACACAGACAGCAGCTCAGTGAGGGCAGGGCTGTGGTTTCAACGAGGAACCCACAGAGCTAAATCTGGTGCATTTCAGGTCAAGTGTGGCAAAATAATGTCTAGTCACTGCAGAGCTGCAACTGCAGTTCTTCTCCCTTCAAGCTTTTTGTGTAACCGTGGTGTGGTGTGAGACTGATAGACTGCTGTTTGTCTTACAGCAGTGAATCACTGATAGGAGGCGACGGTCTCGTTACTGGAAAAATTAACAATCATCATTTCAGGCTCTTAATTTCTTATTTGCCTTCTGTTTTGTGAATATTTTTACATAATTTACTGCCATGATGGGAAAGCCAGTCTTCCATGCAGCCAGAACCTGTTTATGATTGGTTGCTATTTTTTTATACGTGCACACGTGTAGTTGTCAAGAATTTATGAATACAGATAATCAATTAATTATTTGGAGTTTTAGCAAATGAGCAGATCCGTTTAAAAAGGTGTTTGTGATGTCTGTCAGTTTGCAGGAGTGTTGGTTCTTTACCCCTGATATTAAAGTGCATGTGTGTGTGACACAAAACACACACACACACACCTTGGACTGAGTGAATCTGAGCATGCCTGGCTTGAGGGCACTTGAGCAGCAGATTGTCCTCACTAGACTCTGCTGGAGGAGTTTCTGATTTACTGCAGGATTCAATTCTACATTTCAGTGAACACAGAATTTGCTTATTAGCATTGTTCTCTGTGTGTTTGTGTGTGTGCGTATGTGTATGTGTGTGTCAGGATGAGGAGGAGGAGATTAAAGCAGAGATCAACATGTTAAAGAAGTACAGCCACCACAGGAACATTGCGACCTACTATGGAGCCTTCATCAAGAAGAACCCTCCTGGAATGGACGACCAGCTGTGGGTGCGTACATCACAGAGCTCGAGGACTCATCACCAACAGTCACTCTTTTACACATGAGTTATTTGTACACTAGGGTCAGCTGATTCTCTTTAGTCACTTGTGGGTTAAAGCACTGGATTATATTTATCTATGAAAATACTCCTGGGTTATAACCATAACACTCCATATTTCTGTGGTACTGTTCAAATGACAACAGTCCTGTAATACCTGAAAGTCTATCATCTGTGACAGTCAGAAAACATTGTTTGTTTGTGTGTGTATGTGTGTGTAGCTGGTGATGGAGTTCTGCGGTGCTGGCTCAGTGACAGACCTGATCAAAAACACCAAAGGGAACTCTCTGAAGGAGGAGTGGATCGCCTACGTCTGCAGAGAGATCCTCAGGGTGAGGACCCCTCGGCTAACGTTACTTACCATTCAGAGATGTCTTGAAGTAACCTCTGTTCATGACTCTCTCAAATCTCCGGATCAGATTTGGGATCCAACACATACGGCTGTATTTCATACGTTGACATTTTTAAAGTTTAGTAAAGTTCAGT
>OMNW01015267.1:0-15100 GCA_900303245.1 Selene dorsalis
TTTTTTTTTTTTTTTTTTTTTTTTTTTTACCTGAGGCTTTGGACAGAGAAGACTGCCAACTCTTTCATTTCCCACATCAAAACATCTCACAGGATGAATAATACATTTGGGGCGGGAGAATATTAGGCTTAAACCAACAGGATTACAATACAGGGAACATCAATATACACAGAACTCCTGTGAAAATTGTTTCTGAAATTAAATGTAAATGTAGAGAAAAAGATCTGATGAGATTTAACACAATAGAATACAGTCTATCTATCTATCTATCTATCTATCTATCTATCTATCTATCTATCTATCTATCTATCTATCTATCTATCTATCTATCTATCTATCTATCTATCTATCTATCTATCTATCTATCTACTCATTGTATGTAACACACTGTTAAGATAAGAGTTAAAACAATAAAGAACAAGAGTCTTAAGCCAGTTCCATTTAGGTTGCAGTATTTACTCGTTCAGTGAGGTCTAGTAAAATGCTTTCATTCACAAGTCATAAATGATATTAAATATGCTCTTAATGTTGGCAGATGGATATGATGGCCACTGGAGTTTGGATTCAGAAGTGGGTCAATACCCATAGTCTCCGATGTTACAGCAGAAATAAACACATGAACAGCCTGGTAAACAAAACTGTGACAACTGTACAGAGGGTGAACTTTCATGAGGATGTGACCATTTTGAGTGACAAGTGGGCGAGCGCATGCTAGACTTGTGGTCATATATTCTATTTATGTTTGTGCATTTATTGTCATTACATACTCATTAAGTGGAATATATACAGCTGAGTTTCTCTCATATTTACCTGTGCTTAGGTCCTCCCTGCCTGTCATTGGTTAGGTGAGTGACATGTGACTAGAAGAGACAGGAAGCTGGTGTTGTGAAGTGATGAAGTGATGAAGTGAGCTGCTCAAAAGCTGATCCGGTAACGTAACAATGTGTGAGCTTGATCTTCCAGCAGGACAGTCTCAAGCAGTGGTCAACACAGTGACTGGCTGTTAGTGTAGTGAGGTTCAACAAAAACACCATGCTGCTACTGGCTGAAAAAAGATCAAGACACCGACAACAGACCCATTACGATCATTGCTGCATGGGTCTTGACTGTTGAGTTGTTAAAAGACAAATTAAAGGCCTTTCTGTTTTACTTTCCCTCGTCTAAAACTTCCTCACTCCAGACGTGTTGTCCCAAAGAGCAAACTGCACCCATCTGTCACATCAGTAAATTAAACTAAAAGCAAAAGACACTTCTAAATAGCTTTCTGGCAAAGATCCCTGCACCAATAGTCAGGATGAACATCACGATGTGAAGTGAAAATGTGAGCCAAAGTAATTTCGACCTGATCAAAGTTGCTCCACATAATACTAATGTCTGTTTTAACCTCAGATGCATGAACATAACAATGATATGTTGCTTATACAGGGCTGATGTATTACTAAGGAACAGACTACACTAATGAACGAGTCTCTAGTGATTAGCTCCTAGATACGTGTCTACATGCTGACCAGTAGCTTAGTGAATCGTTTCTCATTACCTCTGAATCAGCTGCTAAATGGCACATATCCAATAACTAACCATTACTGCCTTATTATGTTCAGATTAGTTACTTTTTTGAGTTGCCTCAAGGAAATTGGTGCATCATACTGAGCTGTACTGGGAGCACATCATTACTTTATGATTACCTTACCATTACTTACAGTGTTTCTTTTACTTCCCCTGAAGAAGGGTATCACATATTACTGTTCTTTGGTAACTTTTTTCCTTTACTGTGACATGTTACCAAAAAGGGGGAAAGAATTATTCATTCATCATGTATTAAATATTGTTCCCTTCAAACAAACACCCAGAAAGCAGGAGTTTAACAAACTCATTGTAAAAGCATCCATGCTAAGTTAATACCGAAGAGTATCACAGGCAGGAATATTATTTTAAAATCTAATTAAGACCTATTATGTACCAGCTTTGTTAGATGGAAGACAGAAATAAAACTATTTCGAAAGCAAAATGTTAGTCGAGGCTTGTAAAAGCAGTTTTAAAATGAAGACTGATTAACAAATGATTGTAGGTGTTGAACATTAGTGCGTGGTTTATTCGTAACAGAACCATATCAATTAACATTGTGTCTACAGTATAATTAATAAATCCAATGTATGATTTGGAAAAAAAAGAAAGAAAAAAAATAGATTTATTTGGATAGAATAATGAAGGTTTGTCACTAATTTCTCTTAGGTAATATTAGAAATACAGGCGTGGAGCCAATGGCTTATTGCAGAAGGGGCAGGAACCTTTAGTGGGCCCTTATAGCCTATTGGCTATTCCCCTTTTTAACAATTCACATTATGTGATCTGATCTGAATTTAATTGCTGCCAAAAGAGACTGAATTAATGGCTTTATCAACAAAAATAAAAAGAAAGACTTGCACTTTAAACCATTAAAATATGCAACAAAACAGAACAACCATAGTTGCTCTACCTGGAGATGATGTAGGCTAGAGTCTGCGTGGAGCGGACCTGCTGACAGATGTGCAGCTGACAGTTACAGTTTCCTCATCGCTAAACCTGTGTAACAGTACGATCCTCCCTTGCTCACGTCCTGAGGATGTCTCTTTGTTTTTTGTCTTCATTTCTAACTGGCTCGTTTCCTGCCAGCTCCGCCATTGTAGTAATATGTGTATTAGATGCTCTGCCTCAAATTAAATGTGTCTCAAAGAGTCTGAAAAGATTTTTAGAGACTCGAATTCGGCCTCAATTTAAAACAGAATTAAAGACCGTGAAGCTGGTTCAAATTCCTTGCTCTTTATACTAAATGTGGAGTCATAATATTAAGCCAAATCATTAACTAGTGTGTTTTGATTTGTCCCTAACGTGTAGTTTCAAGGTCAGTACACCGCCATCAGAAGTGAACTTATACTCTGCGAACCATCAACCCTACAATTAATGGATGACCCACCGCTGCCTGAGGAACGGTAACCAAGGTTACAGAATGGTGAAACCAAGAAATGGGATGTTGTTAGCCAAGAGACTGTCTTTCTTGTCTGTTAAAGCATTTTACCAGCATCCATACTCATGATTTATTGCTGGGTGACCTCTGCTAATTATGAAAGTCAGGAAAAAAGTCTGGTGGACCAACACGTGTGGAGAACAGGAAGGACAGGAAGGTAGGAGTGGGCTGACAAAACACAGGACTTTCACATGGGAGATGAGCAGCAGCAGTGGTTGCTGGCATGAATAGGCTAGCAGGGCTAAGCCCTTCCTGCATTATACAATAATATTGTTTTAATAACATACAAAAGATTGTTTGAAGTTTTACTGACAGCAGCAGCAGCAGTAAATAGTTAAAAGAAAAACACAGGATATCTCTAAATGGGCTAATTTTCTGCAGCCCGAGCACATCAAATCTGCTCTTATTCATTTTCTGGGTGTAAATGATTGACGGGTATCACGTCCTGCCCTCGTCATTTGCCAATCATTTGGGCTAACTTCATACAGCCAACAGGCCGATCAGTTCTGACCAATCAGCAGCGGGTTGACGCAGGGTAAATGATTGATAGGTGTCATTTCACGCCCCCATGATTTGCTCGTCATTTGGGCTGATTTCATTTAGCCCAAGACCACTGTGTTCAGACCAATCACAGGAACTGAAGAGAAAGTTTTATTGTTGTGGGAGGAAGAAGCCAGAAGACAGCGGGCGCTCGCATCAAAGAAACTCTGCTACTCTAAACTGTCTTTACTAGCATGAACTAGGTGGATTATCTACTTTCTAAACGCACCGGCTGTGCTGTTCATTGAGCAGGAGTTCATCTGAAAACCACCAGACTCCAATGTCATGGTGATAAACATGTTTGTTTCCCAGAAAGGGTCGATGTGAGCTTCGGTTCAAATAAGGTAGGCCCCAGCTTATAGACCCATTAAAGGACAGCAATGATCCTGTCTGGCCTCTGTAACGGCAGTTGTTCTGCTGTTGTACATTGTTTTATTTGGGGCATATTTAACACAAGAAGTGTTGCTAAGTGTCTGTGGTAACAAACACCTGCAGAGGGCTGGCTGTTACTTGTTGCAGTTGGAGCAGTTGGAGTTGTATTGCATCCCCATTTTGGACCGTGTAGCTTCATGATAGATTTCAGATCTATCGTTAAGCATGTCATTGTGTATGTGTGTTTGTGAACACTTTATTCATCCCTCATGGAGCAACTCTGTTTACAGTCCTCAGCATGTGAATGCTCACAACATACACATAACACATAATACACAGCATGGTCACAGCACCACGCCATTATATTAGAAATATGTTTCATTCAAGTTGTCAGTGATGTTGCCTATGTACATTTGCTTGCTACTTGCTATTCAGCAATCTGATAAGGAAAAAAAGAATTGGAGTACCAGTTAGTCCTCCTTAGGGGGGCCTGATAGCACCTTCCAGAAGACATCAACACAAAAAGACCTGACAGAATGTGATCAGAATGCTTAATAATGCTTTTTGCTTTCCTGATCACCAGCCTCTTCCACACCAAAGCCACATCACACAGCTGAACTCCCATCACCTTAGAGCACACCCTGACAATGCTTTGTAGGTAGTTCTTGTGTTTTTGGGACAAGCTGTGAAACCAGCATATAAAGAAAAATGTTAAAAGACTTTCAGTGAAAGAATGATAAAAAAGTACACAGAATGTTTTTCAACACATTAAAACAGTTCAGTCTTACTAACAAGTGGATTCTCTTGCTGCCCCTTCACCAAAGCCTCACAAAAGTGTTTATGTGGTCCCCAAATACTTGTAGGACTCTCTGGACTTCCTGGTCATGTATTAATACTTGTCCTTAGGCTTGTCCTTCCTGAAATCGATGATTAATTATTTTGTCTTTGAGACATTCAGGTTGAGGTGGTTGTCTTCACACCAACTGACAAATTCCGATCATGACCATGATCCAACTGTGGACCTTGAAGAAGTGATATTAGGGCAGAGTCATCTGAGAGTTTGACCAGAAATCTATAGGACTGGGATGAGATACAGCTGTCAGTATACTTGATGAAAAGCAGAGGGGACAAAACGCAGCCCTGTGGAGGACCAGTGTTGACAATAGTAGTATGGGACATTTGCTCTGACCCACTAGACCCTAAGGAGAGCCAGATACTCAGTTAAAGTTTTTGTTTTTTTTTGCCCAGACCTTTTTTTGTGTGTACTTAATGCAGTGTGTAGTTGCTATACTTGTGTGTCAATCAGATCGGATGTTACTTTTACTACTGTGTTTTTTATATTTGTTGGCCCACCCAACCAAGTCAACCAGTCTTCCCTGGACAAGTTTGTCTACTTCAGAGGTGCGTGGATAAAGGAAGTTGAAATCAAAAAAGGTCAGAACTCCGGAGCTTCACTTGCCTGAAGCATTTTAGTTTGTGGCTTTGATCATCGTCATCATAAAATAAAACACAGATTGAATTCAAATAAAACAACCAGCCTGACAACTAAACGTGGCCTAAAGCCACATATCCACAGACAGAAGCCCCATAGGCAGATAGATGATGGTGTTGCTTTCCTCCATTGGAGATAAGTCTTGGTGGATAATAAAGGCTGACACAATGTTGTTTTACTAGACTGTAACAGCTGTTCACCTGAAACTGGCATTGCAGCAATAGCGCATTTACATGTAGGTAACTCCTTTAAGGAAGTTCTCATTTCTACTCCAACAACAAAATAGTTTCCTAAACCTGAATGTTCATGTTTCATGTATATATTGTTACTATAACGGGGGCTCATAAAAGACCACTATGGGTTGTATAGAAACTGTTGACTGTTCTAAAATGCATGGATATAATTCCCATTTACCAGAGGTTTCTGCATGGTCCAATGCAAAAAGCAAAACACAATTGCATCATCTCTTATCTAGATATGACTTGCCAGCATAACATACAGTATGGTACAGTACAGTCCACCTCCAGCAGATACTGAGCAACATTCACTGGCATTCGTTCAGATGCTCTTGCTAGCCGTCTGTCTGCTGCACTGTGCTGGGCAAATAGCATACAGGTTTTTTTTTTCTTGTTTTTTTTTTTTTCTCAAAGCTGCCTGCAGCGGCTGAGAAGCGTGCTGTGAGAGCAGTGAGAGTGAACCAGCATGGAAAAGTTGGGGGCTGAAATCCAAAAGTTTGAGCTGAGAGTGTGTGTGTGTAAGAAATATTACTGCCTATTCATAAAGCTTTGGACAGTTTTGTTATGGATGAAAAGGTTGAATAAAAACCCTCATCTAGTCATGGTGTTTATTCTGAAAGGAAAATGAAAATAGAAACCATCAAGATGCCATGATGTTGCTGTGAAGTAACCAGCTGTAATAACTTCCAACAGAGTAGGTGTCAAACAAAGATAATCCATGCACAGTCCCATGCATCTGCTCATGAGACTGGCACTGTAGTCCAACAGGGTGGAGCTTCCTTCATCCCATGAGCAGCTGTGCAGAGACTGGCCGGCTCAGGAACTGATTTAGGGTCCAGCTGTTATTTGGCTGAATCGGAGACAGTGGTGCACCATAGAAATGGCAGGATGGTTATGGTGCAATTCTGCTGGCTGTGCTATTCACCAGCAGAGGTGCTAATTAATGCTAATTGCAAGAGGGGGTCAATTATACACTCCATGGTGCATGAATAGGACCACCATGTTAGCAAGTAATGAATCAAAACAACAGCTATCTTATACTTCCCTTAAACCACGACGCAAAAACATACAGGTGTTGAATTACAGGTGTAATATGATTGATTTTCTGTTCCCTTCAGTGCAAAATGTTCATAATGTGTCTCCAGGGGAAGAACAGAGTTGTAATATAAAACCAATAATTTAACAATTACTTGGATTGTACACAGATTTCTGGCTTTCAAAACTGGAACAATAACTTTACACAATGCCAAGACAATGAAGTTCTGACTGGCCTCCACCCACCTGCGGTCCCACCTGCTCAGCAGCTGAGGAGGCTGAAACAAACAAAGATTCAGCTAGCAGATAAAATGGATGTTTATTGTTTTTATTAAAAAAAAAAATCCAGTGTGACTGGTTTGTTTTTCTAATCTACATTACAAAAATGTGACTTCATGGTCATTTTCATTCTTTGTCACCATGGGGGAACAGGCCAGGAGTGAAAGGATACAAATTTAGCTGAAGTGTGTGTGAGAGTTTGCAGAATTAGCTTTGGCCACATAGTCTTTCATGTCAACGAAACTTTGAAAACTGCTAGCAGAATGAATTAGACCAGCAGCTGGGACCATATGGTGTTTACATGGTTTGGCGGCTCAGTGACCAATGGTGAAAACACAAGATTGGTTAGACCATTAGAGTGATTCTTTTTCAGTACAGAACACTTAATGGGCCCCAAAATTCACTGTCCACTCTGGAAACAAACTTTGGGACTCGGTTGCCTTTAATCTTTCACGACTTTCATTATCTTTTGTTTAGACAGGTCCACTTATGACTACACGGAGCTGCACCTGATCGCACTGTTTACTTTGATTTTCTTTTGTAGTCGTGTTGTGGAATATTTCTCGCGGTAACCTCCGAAGATCAAAGTGGACTAAATTAGACATGTAAACATTGTTTGATGGAACTTAATTAAAAAGTTACACTTAAGGTTATTCTGCCTGAATATGTTCAATCATAATGAGGGAATAATTTCATATCATAAAGAAATGGGTTTGTTTGTGAATTCTCTTGGGACTTTGTTATTGAGAGGAAAGGTAAGGGAACTATTTGTCTAAGAGAAATTTCACAGGGCTTCTTTTTTTAATAACACATACGTTTGTACAGGCTAATGAACTAGTTTTAATTAGTACAAAATCTCTCTGTGCAGCGCTTTGAATTAGATTATATATATATAATTAGTCATAGTCATTTTCAAAACCTAGAACAACAGAGACAAGTTGTAACCTTTACGTTGGTGCAAGTGGAAGACTAAGGCAGAATTTCCATTGGTCCATAGCACCCCATTCACTAGGCCTTAAAGGTGCGCAGTGAGGCCCCGCTACACGCAACTGTATCGCTGAAAACCACGTCATTCTCATTGGGATTACATTGGTTCACTCCGCGAAGGTGAAGGCTTAGACTTCTGTCTTGTGTATTTTCAAAATGTGGTCTGCTCGAACCATTTTTCCAGGATTTCCAACCCTACTTTTAAATGGACAGATAAAACAAATAAAAAATACGTGCATATTGTCCCACTCACTTGTGGTGTCACACAAGTATTGTTTGATTATTTTTGAACTGAAGCCTGAAAAAATGGCGTTGAAGTGTCAAAACTGAGAAAAAACACACAAGGGGATGTTGTTGCTTCAGATTATTCAGCATCTTCTACTTAATTCATGAGTATGGACACATCATGTTCAAAAGTACTTTGCAATATATATATGTTTTTAATCGTATTTTTGTCTATAAATGGCACACATAACCACATTCTTTTGAAAATCCTCTCACCTGTCAGTTACTTATGTACTTATCTGTTTTTTAAATCAAACACTGTTTTATAAAGTGCTGTTCTATAAAATGCCAGAACGTTACCCTGCATTCCTCTAATTTTAGGAAATGCAATATTCACTTGCTTGTTGTATCTCCTGTCTGATGCTGAGCTATCTGCCTCTAACAACCAATTCAGAAACAAAGCCCCCAAATGCTCATTAGACAACTGAGGCACAAACATGTAAATTTCTTACCTTTGGTGCCCTGATCAAATGATCAATTCCACAACTGTCAAATATACATGCAAAATCAGTGAACAAGGAGTTTAGTGGATTAATTGCCATATTGTTTATGGATGAGCTTTGTTCTTTACTAAATTTTCAAATGTGATTTTAAATATTTTCACAAATTAAAGTCACTTTTCCCAAACATAAATGTGAAAACTGGAAGTGTACATGGATATTACCACTAGATGTTAGTGAGAAATGTACAAATTAGTCATTATTAACTAAATGTGAGATCCCTGTGGTTATAAAGCTTTAATACTCAAGTTGATGCTACTCTTACATGGTGCATGTCGCTATAATGTTTAATCAAATTGCCAGAAACTAATTGGTGCACAGAAAACCTGGGGCCAGGTAGAATCCACCTTTAGGCAAAGTATAATTAATCCGCCCTGTTCAGTCTCCAGTTTATTTATAATGCACATGTATCTGGACCACTTCAAGAGCATATCAGAGTGGTTGAAACACAGAGACTGTCACTCATTTTTGCTCAAGGATCTCTCCTTAATTAATCCAGCCGTTACAACCAGCCATTACAACATTACAATGGTAAATAAGAAAAAAAAGAGGACAAAATATTTTGGGGTGGGACATGTCAATCCATGATATATTGAAATCCAGAGCCATCCAAACCTCTTTCTTAATTTGTATGCACCGAAGTTTGTTTGTAATTGAGGGCATCTCTGCCAGGCAACAGTAATTACAGTTTCTACACCACGCGAGCAAGAGCCACAGGCCTTCCTTATAAAATCTGGCACATATCAGCAGGGTACAACAAGTGCAAGGTTGTCACCTGAGGGACACTTCCATTACGTGACAAAAGTGAAAAGATAATTTGATTTACTGTTTAGTTAGGCAACCTCTGTCAGACCTGCAGCCGTACACAGCAGTGGCGGAGCATGAAGATTGACTACAAATGAGTCTGCTGACCTGCCGAGGTCACACATTCCAAAAAACAATTTGTTCTATCATTTACTGGAAGATATTGGTGGGTGAAATGTGTTCCGTGGCTAGCTAATGGATCAGGTGCATAAAGATAGCAGCTTCTAGGTGCAGCATCACTTCCAATCCCAGAGGGCAAATCCGAAATACCAGTGCCATTCCAGCAAGTTTGGAAAAGGTAGATGTCTAATGGGTAATCAGACGGCAATTTTTCCTTTAACCATCAAACATGGTTAAAGGAACTAGGTATTTTCTAGCTTGCGAACACCATTGTTGTCTTGTTTTTGCTTCTGTTTCTATCACTTCTGCCATTTCCCTTTGTGTCCAGTCTGCACTGAAGAAGAAGAGCTGCTCGAAGGATGTAATACAACCTCTTGTGTTGCAAATGCAACAGTAGTTCAAGTTTTAAGCAAAACAAGGAAATAAACAACTGCTAATGGTAATACTGCAACAGCAAAAAGTATAAAGAGCTCATTTTATCTATGTGTCTAATGTTGTTTTCATTCCAGAAATACTATCCCTGATATCAATGTGTGTGTGTGTGTATACTACTCTAGATGTATGCACTGTAGATTGTGTGATTTTAATCCTTTGAGCTAACGTCTGAATAGTCAATAATTGATATGATCAAAAACTTGTTATTTGTAAAAAAACAAAAAAAAACAAAACAATAAAATACAACAAAATAATCAAACAATATCAGCAACATTCAAACAAAAGTCTCATCTTTCAGGATTAACATTAACATGAGACCATCAAAGGGGTTTAAAAAAGGAAAAGAGTAATAAACAAGGTGAAACAAACAAGACAACAGGAAATTACACGACGTCTAATCTTTGCTTAAAGGAACAAAAACAAAAATAATTGTGACAGATAAGTTTTACTATAAAATAACATTACAAATAACATTGCCGTCTGTTTTATCTTCTGAAATGTATTTTTTGTGTAAAGTCTGTTTCTCCCTGTGTGCATGGTTTTTGGGAGATTTAAATAACAAATTAGGATTAAAACACAATGGTCTCCAAGTCATATTTCTCTCTCTGATGAGAGAGCAGATAAGGCTGCATCACACTAATAAGACCATATTATAGTGTGTGTCAAAAGATATTCTATCTTGGCTGGTGACATACAAAGGGATGAGACTACACACCATATCTATAGTGAGTGCTGATGCCATCTCCGATTCCCTCTGATTTACGTTTAAAAGAGAGCTGCTCCAATCAGTGCGACAGAGACCAATCCTATAAGTCATTTGAACAGTGCGGTCGGCTATAGCCTGCTGAAAGTTGAATTGTCACAACTTCATAATGTCATGTTCGTAATGTCAAACTGATAAAGCACATCCTGAAGACAGTATATTTTCCGAGCAAGCAAAACAGAAACTTTAAGGGATGAAAGGTTGCCTTCAACATCATAGACATTTCCAAGCCTTAGAAAAGCTGGTGGGAGGGGAAAATGAAAAGAATTACATTTTTTTCCCCCTCTATCTTGTTGCTGTTTTTAGGGGTGCAGGTTGAGTCGAAATCTGTAACAATGTTGAGTCTAGTGGGTTAAAAGTCCATTTCTTTTTCTCCTCTTCCACATCAGGAAAAACAGGGAAACTGACTTTTATAGCATTCATGGAGAGCAGGGCCAGACTATGCTAGGTGACTAAGTGAGGAACAGTCTGAGAAATATAATGCCACGGGGCTGCTTTTGTCTTTATCACACTGTTTTATGACGCATAAGCCTGCCAGAAGCACTTTGAGAGATTCAGCACAGCCATCCTGCTGCTGTGAGGATGGGGCCAGTTGTGCTTCCTGCTCTCAGGCTCTGTTGCTGGGTACTATTCAGTGATGTTTCAAGGCTTTTCAGGAGCTATATCTGAAAAGGTCATAAGAAAAAGGCCATCAGAAGAAATTTATTGCATCACATGTAATTTTTTTTTTAGAGGGGGCAATTCACAGTAGTATTGTTCGTCCATAAAGTTGGGAGACTTGCCTGTGACAGAACTTAAAAACAAGAGTGATCGAAATTAAATCTGCAGTGGCTGACTTTGCCTTATGTTTTGTTCCGAGTCATTCTATCCATCTACGGCCAAAAATAGACAATCCTGATGACATCACTACAGCATTATCCAGGTCATTTTTTTAATGGTCCCTCGAGAGCCACCAAGACTTTTGTGACGACCGTCTTCACAACCTGAGTGGCACTCCTTATTGTGAGCGAACTGAGCCTTGTGAAAAATTTTGAGGTGGTGCTTTAACATCACTGATGCTGTATCTGTGATTTTGTATTGTCACACCTCGGCTGCGTAAGAAAAGCACACCCATTCAGCAATATTTATAAAAATATATTTCACAAAGTAGGAAACAATACAGGGTATCTTAGATTACAGTACAGGGAGTAAATAATTGAACATACACATTTATAAGCATTAAAGCACAGTAGAAAATATGATCTGCATGTAGGACTATTCCATATATATTGTTTAGTCTACCGAGAACTGCCATAATACTGTATCAGTACAAACTGAGTACGCACGCAGCTGTAGTGCCATTGAGATTCTCATTATGTGCAAGAGCTAACGTGCAGAGACAAAACCTACCACCTCATTGAAAGCTAATGACGTTAGCAGTAACTCTATGTACAGTACAAGTCTTTTTTATTGATATCATACAGTGTAAGCACAATATGCACATGGTCTGGATTTGTGTTTTCACTTTTCTTGGGCTAATGCAGTCTTTCCTAAATGAGATCAGATGTTTGGAGGGAGTCACGTACTACACGTAAGTATCAATTAGACTATTGTGCTCGGACGGTCACTGGCTGTACCCCAGGAAATATTATGAGACATATTTTACACAAAATTAGCATGTGTCAGAAAAGGTCCCATTCCTGCATTCCCAATTAGTTAGATCATCTGTAGTCATTAGTGCTCTTGTTTTGCCTGCTTACATCTAATCTATGTCAGCAACTGCAGTAAAATCATGATAGAGATTTGGCTGTTATGAAATAGTGTTCGAGTGGTTGAAAAAACAGCTGAATGTGAAATAATCTAAATACACTCACTTGAAATTGTCAGCACACAAAAGAAATGATTTAGGAACAGATATACAAAAACTCATAGAACAATAATGAAGAATCAACACGTCTCTTGTCAAAAAACAGTAGATTACAATTGTATTTAATGTTGCTTCTGTAAAAAGAAGGCCTCAGAGTTTCTACATTTCTCTTTTTTGTCTTCACTTCAGTGTTTTATAGGCTAGTAACACTTGCGACCCACACCTGTAGCATGTAAATACAAAGAGTTGTATAAAGCAAGCCTTTCTGGGCTTTAGATAGAGTTTATAAATGTGGCCACCAGAGAACATATCAAATGATAACAAATTCACCTTAAAGCCAATACTGGTTTGTCTTTTTGCTTTTTTCAAATCATACATTCATCATTGTAATGTAGACCATATATTGCTTTTTCTTCGTCATTTTGTTTCAGATCACCAGTCAGCTGGCAGACATGAAACAAAGAGTCCTGCTGCAGCTTCTGTAGTCCAGCTTGCTGTCCATGGAGCATGGAGTATATGTGTGTCCGCTCAAGCTTCAGAGAACCCAACAACATCCTATTATTTCCATTCATTGGGCAACTACCAGCAAACCCAGGGTTTTTTCTGCTACTGGCAGTCACAGCGAATGACTAATACCCAAAATACTGCTAGACACTCCACAACGGAATCTAAGTTACACTCCACAAGAATCATAGATCTCCTAATAAAGACATTGTTTGGCTCAACAATTACAATGCGCTTGACGTAGTGGATGACGACTGCTATACCTCACTCTAAGAAGAATACAAAAGGTGGCCTCCCTTGTTTATTAACTGTTTTTTTTTCTTTTTTAAACACCTGTTTTTAAAAGCCAGCAAACCCCCTAGCGTTTAACACACAAGTATGTGGACAGAAAAAAAAAATCTGAAAGGTCTTTTTTTTTTCCTCTAACAAACCAAAGGTCAGGTCTCGCGGTCGCTCTCGCCCACAGAGTAGAGCTCCCCAAGTCTTCTGAAGCGTGGGCCCCACTCTCTGAGATAGTCATAGTTCTGGTCCGAGTCTGATGACGCCGTCTCCAGTGAGCTGAGGGAACCGGCAATGGATCCGCGGCCCTCGTATCCATAGATCTGTATGGAGTCATACGGCGGTGCTGTGGGATCATTGTCTGCCTCGTGGAGCCGCACGTTGATGAATTCGTCCACGTCCACGCCGTTGGGACCCGAGTGCTGGCCCGCCCTGGGCATGAACTGCAGGTCCGGCTTGATGTCCTTGCGTGGTAAGTAACCGTTGATGCCGTCTGGGTTCTGCAGCGTGGCGATGTCGAATGCCTCCGTGTCCTCCTCGCCTCCCCCTTCATCATCGTAACGGATAATATTCTCTCTCACATCCTCGTCATCCTTGATGATCAAAGGTTCGTTCTTGTGTCTTCTCAGGGTGACAAATAGTACTACTATTACTGTCAGAAAGAAAGACAAAACATGGAGGAAAGAAAGAAGGAAAGAAAGAAAGACAGAAAGAAAGAAAGGTCTGGATCAGCTTTGACAAGTTGATTTTCAGATACAATATTTATGTTTTCCCCCTTCATGGTTTTAATATTTTAACACTAAAAACACCTCACCTAACAGCAGTATGATGCAGGCCAGGATGGCGATGAGAGCTCCCATACTGAGGCCGATGGGTAAGACATAAGCCTCCACGTTGCAGGACAGGACAGCGCCATCCGTGCTACAGCCGCACACTCGGATGGTCAGAGTGTTGGTGCTGCTCATTGGAGGGTTCCCATTGTCCGTCACAATGATTGGCAGGAAGTACATCTCCTGTTTCTGTCGTCTGAAGGTATCATGCTTGGCTAGAACACTGATTGAATTGTCTGTCAGAGAGAGAGGTGAAGCCAGAGATTATTATTTGTATTTGTTGGTGAGGATGTGTGAAAAAAATCATTATTATTATTCATGGCGGTGACAGATTGAAGTTCTATTATTAAATTGTGTGAATATCAGTGCAGCATGAGGATAAACTAATTTCACATCAATCGTCACTATGGGCTTTTTTTTTTTAAATTCTCACATTCCAACACTGTAGATGGGTTTCAGACACCTTCCCTTTTGGCTCAACAGTCCAATTTGGGAATTCTGAAGGAAGGCGAGCCCCAGTTCGCTGTGCCCTTTGAAAGCTGAAGAAATGAAGGGACTACGGCAGGCGACACTGGCTTAGAACATGGCACATGTCGACCCAGAAAGGTGCCAGCTGCTCTTTGATGACACTTCTGTGAAGCTGTCTGCTCATTAGCTGGCTCTCCTTACCCCTGCTCACATTATCAAACACTTGCATCCCCATAAGAATATACTCCTGCTGATCTTATGGAAAATGTACAAGATTTCTGATAGTCTAACCTTTGCCTCTCTGCTTGAGGGTGCACTGAG
>OMNW01015267.1:15130-28487 GCA_900303245.1 Selene dorsalis
ATCTGGTGGTGTAAAGAAAGAGCCAAGTTGAAACATCTGCATTGACAGAGCAGACTTAATCAAAAGATGCAATGCTTCATGATAGAATTATTTGCTTTGCACAATCTGTAATTGATGTGAACATATGCTCAGATTTATTTCCTTACGACTGCTGCCACAAAGTGGTACGCTCTGCTTTGTGAGCACTGACATGTCCTATTTCATTTGGATCACTCTGCAGCGCGAAGCGAGTGTGCAACTATCTACTATGCCGTACTAAAGCATCAGAGTTCGCACTGGTATACAGGTCAGTTTCTTTTTCTTGGCAATTTTTGATGGTAAAAATAGAATCACACATTTCCTGCCGCCCAAATTGAAAACAGCTTTGCAGATAGATAGACGGTTGTCTTTTTTATGATTTTTTTTTTCTTTTTTATACATTAGGGCACTTTAAGTGTTTCATCTAGTCTGATTAAAACCCTGTGAACACTGAAACATTAATAATCACCACAAGAAAAGCAAAGGCTAATTTGAATTTCTTCCTGCTATTAATAACTTAATATGTGGGAGGCCCTAAATGACAGCGACAGCAGAAGTGACACTAACGGTAACTTCTGCTGTCAACTTTCTGAACACTCTGAAGATTTTTTGAGCAGCTACACACGGTGTGTTCATGAATGTCAAATCAGCAGGACTTAAATGCGTTTTAATAACATAATATCAAAGGATTGGAAGAATCAAAAGAAGTAATGTGGGAAGGTCTGATATCGTCTAGACGGAAATACTTACGTCTTTCTGTTAAGGTGACACTTTGTACCACTTCTTACCTACAGGAACAAGTGAGTCTGATTGCTTATATACTACTGATTATATGGATATGTTAATATCTGCAGATTTATTGTATGTTTAATGTGGAGAGAGAAGTGATTAACTATTCCAGTAAGTGTTTGTGCTGACAAAATAAACACAAACATCAAATAATTAAACTTACACAGTGTGTATGTATTTACCATAACACAGTGTTTCTCAGCCTGTGAGGCGGGGCCTACTGGTGGGCTGTGAAGATATTACAAAAACTTCCCCTGTTTGTACTGCAGTGTAATGATCAAAATAAGTGCCAATGATGATAGTGGCTAAAACATTAGCTTAAGCAGAGAAAGTCAGTGGTAAGTCAACTTGTCAGTTACAAAGCAATATCTTTTAGAAATTGTTGCTAAAAGGTTCCAGTCATATCTGGCTGCAGGTCTCTTGCATTCATTAAGATGAGTTAGGGTGCAATATATTGGTTGTGAGCTCAACTTTATATTTTGAGCTAGGAAGATTTTCTTTTCTTTCAGAATTTAAGCACCAAGTGTAAAATGAGTTTCTATCAGCTGAAGTTGGTGGTTAGCGTGTTGTCTTAGTAACTGAGGATGATATAGGCCCTGCAATGCTCTGCTGCAGCCCCACCCCCTGAAAGCAGCCTTGTCAGAGTGCTTGATATCTTGTATACAGCAGGTCAGAATCTCAGCCTTTTTCCCCACTGTGGGCAACCCCGAACCTCTTCACTGTGCAATCCCTACAATTACACTCATCATCACAAACAAAAGCAGCACACACAGGCTCACAGGAGCCTGACGCTCTTCAATGAAGTGTCTCCCACAGCTGCCGATTCAGCCGCTGAAGTGTTTGGGGGGCATGCAGCATGATGGGCTTCTTTCCTCTGCACGGAATTAGCAATAGACAAGTGGTTGGTGCGGTATGTATTACATACTGTAGTGAGAGCTGAACCACAACCTATATTTATTTCAGTTACAGGGAAGTGATGTACCGTTTTTGCTGTGCTGTGCAAATGAAACATTTGTACATGTGCTTTTATCTGTCAAGTAATCACCTTAGGAAATTATTAAATCTGAGTTCAACAAAGGAGCAGGACTCAGGTACAACGTGCATGCATTCTGAGGCTGATTTGCACCACAGCATTATGCTGCAAATCTGTGCACCTTGTAAAAGCCTTTCATTGTGAATTTCTGTCAGGGGTTTTTGGACATAATACAGGAAATGTGTTTTTTCCCCCTTTGCTTATTGCTTAATGTGTGTATTTTGCATTCCTTGTGATTACTACACTGGCGTCTCATTTCTTCCTGTCTCGTTAATGTACTTGTTTAAAAAGTAAAAGGGGTTTTTATTTTTGTCAAAATGGATCGCCCATTAGATGACCTGATTTTTATGGACTCTTTCCTCCATCAGAGAGTGACTGCAGTAAATTAGCCTGCAGGCTCTACGTTGAAACAGAAGGATAGTACCATATGAAGATTTTTTTGCCCCGAGCTGAAAGCATTACACAACGTCATCAGGAACACAGCCTGTTCAGAGTCAGGCATGGAGGGGATTGCAGCAGAAGAGGAATTGAATAAAGACAGGAAAAAGATGGCAAATAAACCAATCAAGAGTATTTAGCAAATAAATTTAGCACCATCTGCCACACTGCAACAGCTCCTGGGAAGTCATCCTACATTGAGCTGCAAGACTACCAGGAAAAGCCATTTGGATCCCATTCATTTAGTTTCCCTCAAAACGCACTGGGGAGTAAAAACGAAGCTGGTGTCCAGACAATTTCACATCTGCTAATTGTGAGCTACACTGATCCACCAGATTTCATCTCCAGAACGGCTAACATGCCGCGGGTTGGAGATTAGACTGGAAAGCCATTGGAGAAATCTACAGAACCTTCACTCATTCTGCCACAAGAAGAGTTGCTTTTCTCTGTTGTTTTTTTTCCTCTCACCTGGGTTGTTTTTGATGGTGAAATTGGGGTTGTTAAGCATCTCAGGGACCAGGCGGAAGTCAAAGTAGTGGCCCTGGATTGGGTCATCCTTGTCCTTTGCCTTGATGGTCTGGATCACCTGTGTTGAAAACAGAGAGATGAAAAGGGCTCAGAGCCATTAGGGGAGGCAGCCTATTTATTACCCTGTTTTTTGCCACATAAGATTTCCTCAGTGTAATACTGGCTGGATCACACCTGATGAAATATATGCTCTATTCATTCCTGGAGTTTGAGATTATAATCAATGAGGTCCTGTCTCATCTGGCACACTTTCAGGCTCCTGGCTCTATCTGTTAATCTGTCATCATAGGTCTTATCGTGCTGTATGTCTTTATGATTGATTGGAAATTAGATTTCAGGCCCTGCAGGACAGCTTCCCTTTTTTCACTTCTCTTTTTTTCTCCCCCTTTCAATAAAGCTCCCTATTGTACATACACAGGTCCCCTGAAAGAGGTCGATTGATGAGATGGAGAATGCTAAATACTCGTCCAGGATTTTTGGCTGGGGGAAGCATTGTGCCATCTGGAGCAGGACATGAAAGACAGTCTTGAATTATGATCCACTCTGATCAATCCTGACTGCTCTCATTTCCCCTTTGCTCCGCTGACACTGTGTCACGGGAGAACCATTGCAGGGGGGGCTACACTCCCACCTCTAGTTTCCCAGTGAAATAAAAAGGCTATAATTCACTGTGGCCAATCATTAGAGGGGAGGAAAGAAAGAGAAAGAACGCAAGAGAGAGAAAGAAAATGATAGATTGCTTGTTTGATGAATGAGCCACCTCTTTCTTTACCTGTCCAGGTTTTCCATTTTCACACAGAAAGGTCTCGTATGAGTCGGCAAAGTAGGGGGCATTGTCGTTTACGTCCATTACCCTGATGGCCACAATCGCCCTCGATATCTGACTGTGGTTTCCTAATAGATAGATAGATAGATAAATAAATAGATGACAAAGTTGAAAAAGACAATGAGCAAAATATAAAACTGTGTGAAAAAAAACAAGGTTACACATGAAATCCAAAATAAATTCTGTGACCTAGTTTTAATTTCCTTTATTTTCAATCTTTATTTCTCCCTTCATTTCCTGAGCTGATGGGAGGACAGATGATAAACCACATCAATCTACATTTCAGCTGGTATCAGTGATGCGAAACAGGATTCTAGGCGACAGAAAAGAAAAAAAAATCATTCAAAGTGCTTTTGAAAACCCCTGTACACTGTAATGTTTAAAACATGAGGGTTAAAACATGCATATTAATGAGTCACTGGTAACTGAGGTCTAAAAAGACAATAAAAGGCAGTTTAATTAGATTAGATTTTGATTGGAATTATTCATCGCTGGTAATTGACAGTCCCTTTCGAGAGTCCACATAAGCTGTTGTATTTATTAATTTGTGGTGCAAATGCCAACTTTTAGAGCAATTATCTGTAAATGTGGCCCCATGAACGACGCGTCGATTTGGGCTTTTTTTTTTCTTTTTTTTTTCAAATTCATTCATTTATCTACTTGAAGCCACTCAGCCACTTTAGAAGAAGACTGATGTTCTGTGAATGGCAATAAATGAGTTGCCTCGTCACTTTAGACATAAACCTAAGATTCTCTGAGGAGCGAGGCTGTTACACAGAGAGTGCTTTGAGGAGGTTTTCCCTTTCACGAAATACTACAATATATTAATCTGGACTGTGTCAACTCATCAGTATAAAACTCTCTTTTTTAATTTACATTGTGTAATTTTTATAGGTGAAGGAGCTGAATTGAAGATGTAACATGGAGTGTAACGGAAGCAAAGGACGAGAATGAGTCAAAATCGAAGCAAAACTAGGGACTCATTAATGTCAGTTAAGCAACATGTATCTAACTTTTTCTAACATTTTCCAATGTCATCATAAGGAACAAGTTGTACTGGACCCATAAACTGTGTAAAGATGGATGTTGTTTCCATAACGTCACTCATGGGTTTCTGAAGATTGGAAGTTCAGAGTGGGCTGCTCCATTGTCCCAGCTTAAGGTGAGGCACATGTGGTGTGGAGACTTAGGTGCATGTTAGTTCATGGCAGGCAAATACTCATTCAGCTGTTGTTCAATGCAGCAAGCCCTCAATTTTGCAGAACTTAAAACCTTGACAGAATTTAAACAGGTGAGTCTTAAAAAAAATTCAACCTGTTTTGTGTACCTGGCTGTAAACATTTATTTCTGTTGTAAGGTTGGACATTTTAAAATGAGAATCTGTGGAGGTTGACTTACTGTTGGAGCCACAAATATATTGGTGTTTTATTTTTCTTTATTTCATCATCCTCACCTATTTAATAATAAAAGCAACAACATGAAAGACGGGACAGGATGCCCCACATAGTCCAATGGACTCCAACAGACCAGTGGATGAGTTGAAAAAGAGGTAAGCAGTGAGGAGAGAGGAAATTGACAGTCTGATAGACAACGTAGATGGATTAGGGCAGAGGGAGAGCAGGAGACAGTGTCCCTCCTCCTTGCAAAAGTGACTTTCCCCCAGCAGCAGACAGGGAATAGAATCTGATTAGTCAGATGTCAACTGGTGCGAGGCAGCAGAACGTGTCTCCGTTTGGGTGGTAAATGGCATCAGGATAGAACTGGGAACACATCTATTCCTCTTCACGCCAGAGAAGACACTGCTTTCCCCTCCCCGTCTGTGAAGAATAGCAAAACTGCCATATTTATTTTGGCAAATTCCTATTAGGTGTTCTCAGAGATGCCACTATCTCCAGCCACAGTTACTTTGCCAAGAGGCATGAAAACGCACTTTAAATGTATGGGTGCGAGACTTGACAAGGCAACCAGCTTATCAAATGAGACACTCTCAATTCCTCCAACAGGGCTGCTGCTACGGTGGTGGGATTTGTCTGTGCTGCACGGCCAAAACATTATGACAGTGTTTGAGCTTTCATTTATTCTGACAATTAATGTGCGTTTCCTTTGATTAAGGAAACAAAGGGACAGATAGAGGATGAGACAGAGAGGGAGAAGAAGGGAGATACGAGCAGAAGAGGACAGGGGGAAAAAAAAAGTTACAAGCTGTGTAAATTTCTATTCCAATAGCCTTAAGGGGTACATTAAGCTTTATCACAACATACAGCCCCCCTGAAACAATCTGTATGCAAATAAAGCCTTACATATGGTCTGAGCTGTTTGTAGCTCTGCCGGCAAGATTTTCTACGTAGTCAGTGAGTTTTGCGGTTCGCAGATGTTCTTTAATCTGTAATGGATGCTGGCATTGGAGCAATCCACTCTGGAGCGTGACTTTAAAACTGTTTATTTGATACGTCTTAATGTTCTTGCATTCCCACAAATTGACTACTGAGCTGTTTAATTCAATCAAAACTCAGCAAATTAACTTATTTAATGCCTCTGTGGATTCAAATGCTAATTGTTTGTGCCATACTATTGAAGCGATTAAAGAGAGATGGCTTACAGAGCCCCATACTGTCGAAAAAGAGGATTGTGTGCAGCAGGTCAGTGATTCCTTTTGACAGAAGTCGCTCAGTGGAAGAAAAGATCTTGTACGTGAACCCCCTGAAGTTCTCAGTTTTTCTGTTGTTGATTTTTTTTTTTTTTGATTTGTGTGCAAATGAGTGTCTGGAATTAGACTGATTCTCAAAATAGGAAATTATAATTCATGAGGGAGGGTTTGTGCGCACTGGGGGAGAGGCAGATTTTACTTACTGACTTCTGTGGCGGTTACTGTGATGTTGTGCCACATGTCTGTTTCCCGGTCCAGAGGTTTAGCGAGCGTGATCTTCCCATCGTCCACATTGATGTTAAACTGCCTCTCCAGGTCCGTATGCCGATCAATGAAGTATCTGCAGAGAGACAACCGACTGTCAGAAATTTGAGCTAAAAGAGTTCCTTAACAGCACCGCTAAAGTGTCTTTAGCGGCACGTTGGGTGTTGCAGCTAATGGGACTTTATCCATCAAGAGAAACATGTAGCTTAATGCACATTAAAGCAGCAGGAAATCAATAATTATCATCTGAGGTGTAATTCCAGGCTTCACATGAGCAGCAGGAGGCATTAAAGACTGATAAGGCCCAAGAAGCCCCCTCCCTCGTGATCATGGGTGACACCCCCACCCTCCTGCAAAAAAAAAAAGAAAAGAAAAAAAGACCATTAGTAAATGTTATGTCAGGGTAAGAGATGGGGTGTTGTTAACCCTGTTTGGGCTCTGTCAACACTCAATGGCTCCCAGAGGCTTTGCATTAATGAGTTAGGACAGCACTGTGTCACACAGGGGCTCAAACAACACAGGGTGGGGGCGGGTGAGAGAGGGGATAATGGATGTAATGGAAATGAACCACTGACCGGTCTGTTATGTGTGACCTTGTATTGTCTTAGGGGAGAGTTTTTTGTTTTTTTTTCCATTGCTGTTTCAAACCACAGAGTGACTTTTGTGTCAATAAAGCACCTCATGTCAGAGTGAATCAAACACGGTTTCAAAGGAAGCATTTGACAAACTGTTTCTCGGCGACCCTTTCCCTGTGACACACTGACTTTTTGAGACTTGTACAGTCGTGAAAAAATGAAAAATAAAAACTGAAATACAGTGGCAAGACATAAAACTCCCTAGAAAAAAAGGAGGAACTCCAGCAGCGGGTATGAAATTGGAATGCACATAAAAGAGAATTTTCCGATGCCATTTGAAGCTGTGAAATCGCTCTTTCATGTTGCAACATGCGCCGCGCCAATTCTTGGGACGAGCCCACACAAAACTGACTAAAAAAGAATCTGTCATTATGGGTCATCTTTGGTTTCACACATTTCATTAGCCATTATATGTGGCTCTCCTAAACATCCTACTCACCCAAAACACAAGGCCACAGTGATTCACGTGAGCTAGTACAACGTGTACCATGCACAAGTGTTTTCATACCTCCAGGACAAACTGTCCTCCTCCCAACCCCCCCACTGGCTCTCTCCTACATTACCACACAATCCCCCTCTTTCTCACCAACAGAAAGTTTTTTCCCCTCTTTTCTATCCAGCTGGGTCTCAAGCTCTCCCTAATCCATTCCTCTATCCATTTTTTTCCACTCCCCGAGACCCTCTTCTCCACACGGGCATCCCTCAGCCACCAGACGCCCTGCTGACCCTGTCTCGCTTCCCTCCTAACCCTGGGTCTCCCACCATCTCGCAGCGGAACCGCTCATCCCTATCAGTGCAGACCTGTTGGCAGAAACCCTGCAGTATTTATATGAGAGAAAGGAGAGATAGAGGGGGTGGAAGAAGGAAGGGATGGAAAGAAAAATTGAGAAAGAGCAGCAGAAAAAGCCAAAGACAAAGTCACAACAACAACAATTTATATGAAGGAGAGTGCTGCTTATACAAGAATGGCAAGAAATGAAATAAATAAACCACTGGCCCAGATTCCAATTGTTGGGGAGATGTACCGAGCCGTGACATTTCCATTTTTGAGATGAAATGGTGTAAAATCCTCTAGACGCCAGGCTGGGAGAGGTCCATGAGGACTCTTCTCCCCCCCTCTTTCCACCCACCCTCCCTCTCTTTTTCTCTTGCCCTGCAGACGCAGAGCACTTTTAAGACAGGCAGACAGCAGCAAACCACCTGGGAGCAGCCTCTCTCCTGCAGACTGAGTGGATCCCAGTCAAACGCTGACAGCCTCACGTGGAAGCGAGGAGACAGACCCTGAAATGTTCTGCCACCTGTCACTCAAACTGACAACGTGATGTGAAAAGAATTAAAAGCAAATAAAAAATGATATCCGAGCGTAATACGTGCGCAGTTTTCTCGAGTGTGATGTGGAGAGTGTGTGCAAATGTGTGGCTCTTTCTGCGCGTGTGTGTGTGTGTATCATCGTTTTACCTTTGCTGTAGCTTTGAATTGGCTTTGGACTGACCTCGGCCTAACAGTCAAATATTATGTTAGAGGATGTTTGTGCCAAATATTTCACAGTAGAGTAGTTCTCTTACAGGGAATGCAACACACATTCAGAAATATTCAGCCCCAATATAAAACAAACATTATATGATAACAGAGATGCATCAGTGTGACAGAAGCTGCTACATGCATAAAAAAGTAAGTACAAGCTGTAATCACTCATTATGTTTACATGACACTTGAAAAAAAAACTAATTATGGCTTTAATCCCTCTATAACTGGACAACTAAAGTGCATGTAAACGGGGTAGTTCGACTAAGAATAGACTTCTCCAGATCCAACTAAAACACCCAGATGATGCAATTGGAAACCGATTTTCTTCTGCATGTATACGCTTTAATCTGACTGAAAATGTAAAATGTATGTGTGCATACTTCACAGCACAACAGTAGAGACAATAAGTGCAGCATAGAAGTCGGCATGAACCAACCCAAAAAAAAAAAAAAAAAAAAAAAGGTTAGAGAGCCTGGCCTGATGTGTCAGTGTTGGTCCGTGTACTTTGCGGCCATCCATTTTTGGTTTTACAGTAACAAAAGAGAAATGAACCATTTTCCCATTTTTTCTTTGATAATACAAAATGAAAAACGGAAAACCAATCATTATCCACTTTCCATTAACCGATTTAATTTGACATGTTTGTAAATGGAAATTGGGAATTAAAAAACCTCTGTGGAAAACTCCTTTCTCTATTTCCTGTTAGTTTCTTCTCTGTGACCCGGAAGTTTTGCCATGAACATGCCACCACAACCACAGGATAGTGGAAAATGGATAACGATTCGTTCTCCATTTTTCGTTCTTCTGCAAAGTACGCCTACCGAAGAAGACCAGAGGGTGCGTTATTCGAACTTTGCTTTTATTTAAACGGATGGCCACGAAGTACACGGACCCAGCGTCAATTCAGTGTGTTTCACAATAAACAACACACAGTACAACCAGCAAGAAGATGTGTTAAAAAAAAAAAAAAATGGAAGTCCGAGGTCCGACCTGACCCAAGTCATTTGTAGCATGTATCTTCGGCCCGTGCTGGTTTGGGCCGGCCCGTTGAGAGCTCGCAGTTGTTTATTGGGTGACGGAATAGGTCAGCTGGAAGTGGGTCCATATTAACCCGCTGCAAAAAACCCTCCTGCATATCACCACCTATGTTGAGAAGGCGGACATGTTTCCGTCAACTATTCGATTTCCCCCTGAATGTAAACTGGGACAAGGACAGAACTCTGATGGGACGCCCAGCTCGAGCTATGAGCATAACTTGACTTAGCTGTGCATGCAAACACCCTGAGTGACATTGTCTCTCTTTTACCACACTTATAATTCCTGCTGAGTTTTGCACTGCATTTGTCAAAGATCACTTGTCAATCAAACAGTATGGCCAGGAACATCTTGTCCATTTGAGTGTCTCCATCAATCTTTTGTCTCTTTAGACA
Source organism: Selene dorsalis (assembly GCA_900303245.1). Lineage (NCBI taxonomy): Eukaryota > Metazoa > Chordata > Actinopteri > Carangiformes > Carangidae > Selene > Selene dorsalis. The sequence goes on from OMNW01015267.1 coordinate 25,266, forward strand.
CGGTGGCTATCATTGCCTGACCGTCGCCCCTTCATTTTCTTTTCCAACACGTAATAAGTGTGAAATGCTTCTTTACACCAAAGACAAATCAGACACTGGTCAGCAAGTGGAAAAGAATTTAGGAACTAAATGTTAAATAAGAGTTTAACTACTACAGTGCTGTTATATTAATCAGTGACACACACTGAGAACTCAGGGCTGTTTTGTGACGATGTAGCAGTCTTTCATCTTTAATTAAATACTAAAACAGAGATACAACCACACTTAGACACAACAATGCCATAGCAACTCACAACATCTGCCACCATCAAGCTGGTTAATATTCAGGATCTCTCAGTTAATGATGTATCAGTGAATACTGTCCAAACAACATTTCTCAGAAATTCCTTTAGAGTGAGTCAGATAAACATCAACGACTGTGGTAATAAGTTATATTAATAAATGCTAAATATCATTTACCAGTAGCGTTCTGTCACATAGGTAAAGTTATTCAGTCAGGAAACTGACTTAGTAATACAAACATATATATTTCAGTCAGCCACTATAAGATGTTGGTCGTACTGGACCAAGCAAGACCATGTCAGCAAAACTCCTGAACATATTAAAGTTAGTTTTACAGCTTGTGAAATGTCTGTAGGGAGAGGAAAGATTTTCTGACTGCATAGTCTGACTTTAAAGCTGGGGTAGGCAAGGTTTGTTTTGAAAACAAACCTACAGCTCCCAGAATCTTTGACCAATGAAATCTATTCTGGTTCCAGGGGTTCCTGATTGGTTGAAGGGGCAGCCCTACTCTGTCCTAACAAATCGGCCTAACAAATTAAAGTTGAAAAATAAACCCATTAATGTTCTCTGGTGAACGAACTGTGTAATGACAGTATTGCCACTGCACCGCTGTTTTATTTGTGTCTTGATATTCATTAAAATAGATGTTTTTCAGAACCAAAAATCATCTAAGTGTATTTTTACATCTCCTCTCTCAGGCCTCTATCTGCAGCTGACTGTTTTGGTGATGTAAAAAATACATCAAATTCAAGGGTAAACATTTAAAGAGGAACTATGCAGGATTTTTAGCTTAACTACTACTTACTTACCACATTTTTACCTTAATTAAACAGCTTCAGAGTAATTATGATGGTCAGATAAATGACTTGTAACTTGTTACAGGGAGAATGGAGGCTCTCTGCCTTCGATGTAGCGTCTCTTGGCTAAAAACCAACCTTGCAAGATCAGTGCCTACCCCGGTGTCCCAGCTCTTGTCTCGGCAGCACCGCGACACAAACGCGCCCCGTAACCCGTAATCTCTTGTTTATGATGGATAAGACTACACAAATATACACATCCTAACAGCGTATATGATAAATGACATTATCCACCACTCTATAGATCGCTTTCTTGCTGGCTTCATTGAAACAGATGCACATGGCCAGGAGGAGGGTTACCACAACAGCAGAAAGGTGACCGGACTTGCATAGCTCCTCTTTAAAACAATTGAATCCTGCAAGGTTGAATGGTTGGCCCAGGAGGGCGGGACATTGCGGAGAGTGGCAACTGTTTGTTGTGACATCACAAAGTTAGAGAAGTCCTGACAGCTGGTTTTAAGACTCAGTTTCTGAACACAAGTTGCATATATTTCTGTAGACTGAAGCTTTGATACTTTTATAGTATTTGTATGGAACCTAGGCTGGGTTAATAATCAAAGAGGACATGGACATTGAGCTTTATACTGCATGGCACATTTAATAATAACAGAATATAATTTTCATACAACACTGTCTAAACTGAAAACTCATGAGTGTGATGTGATATTATCACAGTATTACTACAGAACCTAGACCTGTAATCAGACTGCACATGGACATCTACTTTTATACTATATGAAAGCTTTAACATATATAATTTCTGTATGTCATTTTTATACCTCAATTAGCCAGAATATGTACTTGCATACTAAAGCATACTGCACAATACGAGCCATGCCAGTATATCGGTCAAGCTCTATTTAGCAAGCTGTAAAGGTTAAGCTGCCTTGGAAAGGTTTCTATGGACATTTGTGTTTCTGCTTTTTCGCACCTGTGCATGTGTGACAGTGGCTGCTGGGTTTTTATCTCCATTAGAGTGTGAATGTGTGCATCTGAGTGACTGAGTGCCTGTACACGTTTGGGAAAGAAGAGGTGAAAAGATCAAGAACAAATGTTTTTTTTTTCTTTTTTCTTTCTTTCTTTCTTTTTTTCCACAGAGAACAAAACGCCTCTGCGACATTCCTGCTTGTTATTAGGTCAGTTATTCCACCGAGAGGATCACAGATGTAGAACTAATTTTTGCCGTCCCCTGAATGCTGACCAGTTGTGTTTTAACACCAATTCTTTATTCAGGTTAGATCCGCATCTTTTATTAGTATGAGTGTTATTTTTTTTCTTCTCAAGAGTCCAAAGTTAAATATCAATGACAATAAATAAATAATAAATAAATGAAATTAAAAAAAAAAAGATCAGTATGCTGACATTAGAGTTCCATTCATTTCAAAGCCACCTCCTTTACGTGACTGCTTGTATAACCATATGCAGCATGTCAGCTGTCAGCTGTGCTATAACAACATAAGAAAGCCTGCACACTGAAACAAGCTTTACTGAACACCATTACATTCCTGCAATTCCCTGCAACAATAAAAGAAGATAAAACAGAGGGAGAGAGAGAGAGAGAAAGAGAGAGAGAGAGTACAGACTAAGATACACGCCAAACATGTATAAAATCCAAAGCAGCACATTCTGGCAATGCTTGTCACAGTATCAATATTTTGGAATAAAATACAGTCCCAGCTATTGCATGAAATCCAGCAGTTCGTGTCAGACAGCTATAGTGACTGCCAGATGTCACATTGCTTTTTATTTGTGATCAGTCAGGTAGAAAACGACAGAGCACAGGCTCCAGACAGAGGCAATACTGGGGGAGTATTTCATGGAGTGCACCTGAAACGTTGTTGGTTGGATGCATTAAGTACAGCTAAGGGGTTGTTTGTCTCCAGAGTGCAGAGGACATGGCAGCCCACCAGAGCACTCGCCCCGAGTGGTTTAGATGCAGACTGGTTTGGTCTGGTCCAGCTTGGAGGGATGGGGGTGGAGGTGGAGGTGGAGGTGGAGGTGTGTGTGTGTGTGTGTGTGTATGTGTGTGTGTGTTTTGGGGGGTGGTGGGAGCAAAGACGAAGAGCATCAAAGTCACTCGACT
>OMNW01015271.1:0-13928 GCA_900303245.1 Selene dorsalis
TTAGATACACACGCTATCTCGCACACTCATACGCACACACATCCTGTACTAAATTGCAGACACGCACCCGCACACACAAATATAGTTATACACTTGCACGCAAACTCTACGCCCTGCTTCGATACTTAAAACCTCTTAAAATTCTCCTAAAGTAAACCGAGCAAAAATACATTTATAAGACCAGCACCCCGATTGTGCAAACAAATCAAGGATAAATTAAACCAATAACATCATGAATATAAAACAAAATAGTCATGGCTAGCCAGTTTTGCACAATATTGAACTGTTAAATACATAGTGGGCGTGGTCTGTAGAGAAAGTGTGTGGCAGCAAATCCAACTGGATTCCACGCTGAGAGGAAGAGGAGGGTCTCGGAGAAGGAAGTGAGGTTGATTGACGGACAGATCGTTGTGCGGATCAACGTCCCGAGTCTGTTTTCTTTTCAATCGGTCACTCCCGTTCTCTCCTCCACCCTGCCGTCTCTGTTGCCCTGTTCAACACACACACACACACACACGCCTTCCCAAGGGCTGAAAAAGCAAAAACCCAGCGATGGATGGAGAGGGATGGTTGAACAACCAAAGAGGAGGGAGGAAAGAGAGAGGGAGGACTGAGGAACGACGAGGTATGAGGCAGAAAAAGGGGGCTCGCTGTCTCTGCTTAGCCACCAAATGCTCCTCCCATTTCCTGTTTGGGGCAGGAAGTGGGCGTGGCCAAACAAGGAAAAGCGGCGTAGGAGGCAAAGCCAGATCTAGGTGACATACGAGGTGAGTTTGTCTCTCGATAATTGACCAGTGGAAAAAAGAGCTGGCTGGCTTCCTGTTGGCCAGAGAGTGTCTCTCTCTGCCCGTGGCCCCCTAGAGCAGCCCTCTAGTGGCTGTTGGTCCATTCCTCAAATCCTTCCCCCCCTTGGCTGGGGGTGGTGTGTCACCTTAATCCCACCCCCAGGCTGGCAGGGCTGTGCTCCAAGGTTCCTTAGCTTTGGAAGAGGAGGAGAAATGAGATTTCAAACAGGGTTTTCCTCGCCCCCCGTTTTACTCAATACAGCGCTTCATCATCAGTGAACCAAGAAGGAGGAGTTGACCTTTGACCTCAAGTGGGTGCGGTCAGATTTTAATCCTTAACTGACCCCCCCACAAGCTGGTCTGCTGTCCCCTACCTGGCTTCATGGCGGCCAGACAAACAACAATTACACAACACCAAAGTAGGCATAGGAAATGAAAACAATAAACACACTATGTCAACTGCAGGAAGTCTATAAAAGGACTTCCTGCCTCTGTTGTTTCCTTTCTTCCTTTCCTTCATCAATAATTTCCTTCATCCAATTTTTGCTTGTCTCTACCTTTCTGCTCTTCACACTTTGAGGACATGATAAAACTGTGAGGCACTTTAGAGACACACTCAGAAACGTGTGGAGAACACACGCACCCACGTATACATACAAATTATAGACCAAACACACACTCACACACACACACACTCAGACAGTATCGAGTATAGTGTGATACACTTTACTACAAACATTCACACACGTACAAACCCTTTTAAACCAACAAAGTTGTAACCAGGTGTTTCAGATTGCGTCACTGGCCGCCACTGTCCAGAGCGGTCACGTCTGGCAGAGAGGCAGACAGTGTGTGTATGTGTGTGTGTGTGTGTCTGTGTGTTTGTGTATTGGTTGGGGGGCAGGGACAGACAGAGCCAGCCGCGGCGCTGTTACCCAGCACTGACAAGCGTCAGTCTCTGATGATGTCAGAGGGGCCAGTTGGCCGATCAAACCCGTCGAACCGACTCCTACAAACTTGTCACACACTCCATATCCTCGTCCTCCAACAGCCCGCTGTTCCTCTGCCGCGCTCCTCCAATCACAACTGAGCTTCTGTGGTGCCCCTCCTCTCTCTCTCCCGCCTCCTCCTCCTCCTCCTCTCGTCCTCTGCCCCCTGCTAGCAGCTCCTGCCGCTCCTCCACAGAGGACGGCCCGTGAATGGAGCCTCTGCTTCCTCCTCCTCCAGCCTCTCCCCCGCCCTCGCTGGGACTCAAGCTGACCACTCGGTCCCTGTGCGTTGCTGCTGCTGCTGAGTGGAAGGGGAGGAGATTGCCGTTGGGACTGTGCTGGGAGGTGGAGGAGGTGCTGGACGTGGTGTTTGGGGTGGTGGTGTTTCCGTTGAGAATGTTGTTGGCAGCGTGCTCCATCTCCTCGATGGTCATGTCGCAGGCGTCAGCTAACTCGGCTTTGGTCGCCTCGATGAATGATGGGTCCTGAGCGAAATGACCCAAACCCTCTGATATTAGCACCTGGAGAGGGAAATGGGAAAGCAAGGAGTGGAAAATGGAGAAGGGGCCATATGGGAGACAGTGTTGGAGGGAAAGAGGAAAAGGTTAATGTAATAGAAGAAAATGTTAAGGGGTGGTGGTATATTGTTTAGAATAAAACGTCCTGCATCCTATACTCACACACACACACACAAACACTCACCGCCTCCACCAGACTGCCTGCGCTGCCGTGACACAGCGAGCTGGAGTCTTTCCCCAGTAGCGAGGGCACCGTGAGCGACACTGGCCGTGGTGCTCTTTGATTGGACACCGACACGCTGGGGGTCGGGCTCGGACTAGGCCCCCGGCTGTTCCCATTACTGTCACTGTACCTATGGGTGACACATTTGTTTAATAAAAGAACACAGTGCCTATAATACCATTCAAACTGGGTTCTCAGTCTCACCAGGGCCCACAGTTGACAGAGGGCAGACTGGTATTGAGCTTTTCATGGGAGTTGGAGCCCTCTAGCCTCAGAGAGGGCACTCGCTGGTAGGAGGCATCACTGCCATGAGCTAGAAAATGTACACAAAGATAAGAAAACATCATTTAGGAGACCACCTTATCTCAGTAAGTACTATTACAAACCTGACAGCAAATGAAGCGTGCACTTCAAAATTCACTATTCTTGATTAAAAAAACATTTTTTCTTTCCATTAAGTTAATGTTTGGATGTCCTTGCTGGGGAAACGTAATGCAATATTTTTGCCAGCACTTGACAAATAAGCTTTTTGGCCTTTGATGTGTGCACAGGTTGCAGCGTACCTGTGGGACTGGCTGGAGGCGTAGAGCACAGCCGGCTGAAGAGGGTAGGTGAGTGACTCCTTCTTAGCAGAGGACTCAACCCTGCCACTGCCAGCGCCTGAAGGAGGAGGAGGAGGAGAGAGAGAGAGAGAGAGAGAGAGTCAGACAGGAGCACGGAGGGAGGATTGTCTGCTGATCTCAGCACAACTGGGAGTTCAACTTTATATTTACAACCTGTTTACGTGCAGCTAATTGTTTCTGCCTTTATATTGTATTCTACCTGATGATGTACAAGGTGTAAGGGCACAGCCGTCTTCTGGGAGACGTCTGGCCTTGACTGTCTCCGGAGACACTCCAGATGGAAGGATGATCTCCGCACTGACACCCACACCACACGTGCAAATACACACCAGGAGGAAATGTGTAAATTACAGGTTGTGTTTGCATCATTTTATGCACAACTCTTGGGAAAGATTTTTACTTATACATATATATGTGTGTCTACTAACCCAGAGAAGTGGGGCAGAGGAAGACTCTCCTGGGAGATTGCCACCCTCCTCCTCTTCTGTCCTCTACCTCCTCTCCTTCCTCCATGGGAGTTAGCTGCTTACATGTTTCATCTGTGTACACTAGCCTGATGTGAACACACACATTCACAAAAAGGGGTTGGTGATAGAAACATATACATCTGAATACATGGGTGATAAAAACAAAATAGTCTGGGTGTTCATCAGCAGTACATGTCAGAGGAGAGTGAGTGGTCGTCCTCATGGTACTCCCTGTCGTCGGCGTAGCTCTCATCGTACGTCTCCTCCGTCGACCCCTCCCCTCTTCGTATGATTGGCAGACGGCTGTCACTTGAGTCCGAGCTGCAAACAAGCGACCACGTGGCCGAGAACAGCAAACAAACAAACAAACAAACAAACAGAATGAACATAAACAAGGGACACAGATGGAATAAACAGGTAGACAAATAGGAGGACGGATGTCAACACAAACACACAGGAAAAAAGGGAAGCAGATGATTAGCGAAAAACTCAGAGGAACTCATGAGGAGAGACTGAGAAGCCAACTGAGGCTTAACTACTGCATGTAGGAGGAGAGAAGAGGATGAAGGAAGAAAAGGCTAGAGGAGAAGAAGGAGGTGAAGCTGGTGGGAATCACAGCTATATTGTTAAAGCAAAATGGTAAAAAGCATCAGAGGCAACACCTGGAATATGACAATCTGATGTGCAGACATCTTTCAAAAACAAAGATCAGGATGATGCTAATACTTAGAGGGCAGTATTTTAATGTAGACCTACTGGGAAATTAAAAAGATGCTTATTTTGCTGTTGGCATCATTTCAAACAAGGGCCAATACAGTCCTGGAATCAGGTGCTGTCTTTATTTTCTACTCATCTAGCCAAAGTGGATGCAGTAGTGACATGGTGAAGTTACATCCTGTTTGCAGAAAACTAAAGAAAGTATATCTTTGTCCCAGTACTTGTTGCATCTCTCTCAATCTAAATGCTGCATTTAACCTGTATTAGGCTGTATTCTCTTTGTATTGCAAAGATGTCAGTCACTCTCTCTGTCCACATCTATTTCATACTCCAGACTTAAGCATGAAGGAGACATTCAGACATTTGAATTTAACACTTTTCTTCTTCACCAGACAGTTTTTACTAAAAGCTTCAACATGTCAGCTTCGTCAAACCATCTGTTGACGGTTGTGTTTCAGATTAAGAGTTATAACAAACTGCTTAGCTTGCAGTTAGCAGCACTCATTATTTTTAATGAGGAAAACTACAAACACAACAATTTGTTATTTATTTGCTTTCTGTCACCAGCACATAAACATCTCCTAATACAAGACAGGTGAAAAAAAATAGAATCAAATTTCTGAATGTCAAGATGTCCCTTTAATCCACAGCTTTTCTTTTTTTGAGGGCTCTACAGCAGACTCTGGGTTAGAGTAGCATTAGATCAAAACAGTACTAAAAGTGTTCTGGATGATTTCGTTGAAGATCACTCCACTTGGCAGCTGGGTGGAGGTTAGTCTGCCGCTAAATAAAGTAAATCCAAAGCGGTAATGCATCAGAAAGCTTATACTTTTCTTTGTCTGTAATGCAGGGCCTAAATCTAGGTCACTTCCTATCTAAACAAGCAAACACAAATATTAAACCCTCTTCTCTCATTAACTGTTCCCAAGCAGTCGTCTACCAAGACCTCTAATCTTTTCTGCATATCCGGGTGTGTGCATGGCCCAACCTTACATACATATTGTAAATGCACTAAGGTTTAACATCTGTTAGCAAGCTAGAGAAGCTAGAAGGTTTATTAAAATCCGCAATATAAACAGAAAATAGAAGGAATAAATGAATATGCTATTCATCTTCCTTTTCTTATAGGTTTCTCAGTACTACGACTAAAAGTGTCAAGTTCGTCCTGAGGGTGATGAGCTGCCATAAGTATTTTGACAACATGACATCATACATGAAAGTATGGGCCAAGCTTAAAATTCTTAATATTTAAGATGCTGACGTTAAGAGAGCTTGTTTGGGACCGAATTGCTCCTGCAGCCCTTAACTGAGTGAAATTACATTTTTGGCAATTTTTGTGCAAATGTAATGAGCTATTCTACTTAAATAGAAGTATGAACTTTAAGATGTTTCACAGATATGATGGATAAAGAGGGGACTGTGTCTAACCCAGACCTGCCTTCAAATACAATAAAGCCCTCGATAGGAAAGGTTTGGCCACCTTTCACCAAACACTCCATCTATGGCTTTGGCAGAAGAGTTTGCTGTTAGTAGCAGCGTGTAGCCTGGCTTTTGCTATAGCAACTAAAGCATTATGTGCATAGCAACAAGTGTCACAACGCTGGTATCGTGACAGCTATGCCATTTTGTACAGCATTATGAAAACCTTTTGACACTCACTTAGGGGACTAACAAAGCACGCACACACACACACACAGCCATCCATCCACATACTCACAAGCGTGTACACTCACGCATACACACACACACACACACATACGTTCTCTCTGTCCCCTGGCAACATACCGCATGAGGTTGTCATAAAAACACGTCCTGCTTGCCACCAGAAACAAAAGACAGGGAAAGAGAGAAGGAGGGAAAAAGAAAGTGAAGGACATAGAAGAACCAATTATGTCCATACTGAAATGTGAAATGTTGGATTTTTTTTTACGTTAGCTGGCTGAATATCTTTAATAATGGTCAGGAAGTGAGACAAACCTATAAATAATTCATGTCTCAATTCAAGAGGAAGGAAGGAGAGGAATAAGAGACTCAGGAAGAGTTCTTATGAAAGAAAAAATCACATTCAAACACATATTAAGGCAAAGATGAAACCCACTGTCTGGTCTGCACTTACCTCTTTGGTGGAAAGCACCACGCAGACTTTGGCAGCAGGATGGGGGTGAGTGGCTGTCCCGTGTGCCCATCCACAGTACTTATAGACGGGCTTGGGAATCGGCTGATGCCCTGGGTTGCCACCCCAGCCATGCCAGTGTTGTTGGCATTGTTGATGTTGGCGTTGGAGCCTGATGAGGAGTAAGAGGAGGGGGTGAATGTGGTGGAGTCCATGAGCTTCTCGTGGGACGGGCTCTCGCCTTCACAAGGTGAACCCTTCTGGCTGATATGCAAGGGACGCTGGGTAGTGAAGGACTGCGGGAAGGATCCACGACCATCACTCTGGTTGTAGTAGTTGACGTGGTTGCCGAATAACCCACCCGTACGCTGTGGTACAAGAGGAGAGAGGGCCAAAGAGAAGGCAGAGGGACAGAAAAGTGAGAGGAGGTGAGATGGGAAAAAAAGTGGGAGTTACATTAATGCTTAATATCTCACTACATTCACAAACTCAGTCAGAATCACTACCACCACATTCACTGCTCGCAGCAGTCAGCAGCCATGATGAAATTGCAAAGCAAAGACCTTTCGTCACAAACTAAGGAAAAGTATTATTATTTATTTTATCCAAGCAAATATCAGAAATGTATTTTCAGGAGATTCAGACATTAAACCTTGGTCTAAAAATCTAAATATTATTTTTATTATCTAGGTACGAGAGAATTTATTTCATTTTAATCCCTAAAAACTTCGTTATTGTTGCTCAGACCTAAGATGAACCACTTATTTTAGCATATTATTTGCAACTGTGACAAAATACTGCAGCAAACAAAGCAGAGCATATGAATGTAGCAATGGTAGTGAAAATGGAAAGCCGGTAACTTGCTTGACTCACCCTCGCAGCAAAGGAGTAGAAGAAGCTGTTTGTAAATAAGTGTGCTTGTGTGTGTTGTATGGTTTCAGTGCTCATTATTTGTTGCAATGTTTGATTTGTTTCATTAAATCATTTTCTATTCTTTCACACCCTTGATGACCAATTCCAAAATCTGCAGTGACGGGAGCCAAGCTACAGGAAGTGGTGGAAAATGATGTCTTTTTGATCCTCTGAGCACATGCAGCCATGTATGTGTATGTGTATGGAGCCGTAATACAGCTTCAAGCTGGATGCTGATCATCTCTCGCTCTCTTTCGCTCTCTCTCCCTCTGGAGAGTGAGTGAGGGTGTGTGTATCCGACCTTTACCCTGAAGATATCATCCTCGGATGCAGCCGACACAGGCTCTTTCAGGCCTTTATCCAGCTCCTCCTCCACGGTCAGGTCTCCAGAGATGGCCCTCCGAATCTCTGGACCAATATCATGCAACGTCCGCAGGCCCGCCTACGCACAGACCAAACACCACAAAATGTTGCACTTATCACAGAATAACATGTTGATTTTGCAGTAAAAACCCAAAAAACTGCATCTAAATGTACACATAATGTTTATTCTTTCTTTCTATAGTTCATAACAAGAGGCCTCCCACATACAGTATGCTCTATTCCCCTCACATGTCTTTAATTTTGCGCGAGCAGTCTCAATTTTAAAACTCGACTGCTGTCTTCCCAGTGTCCTGACCTTGTATTTAATATGTATGCTTGTATGAGGAAGAGGAAACAAAACTCCTGTGTGTTTGTGTACCTGCAGAGAGAGGGCAGTTTTGGGGGGCACCTTGGCCACCAGCCCTTGTTCTTTCCTCTTCTTAAACTTGCGGAAATATTCCTGGATGAGGAAGGTAGCGTAGAACTTCCCGACTGTTACTTCATCATCTGCAAGAGATTTAAAAAAATATATAACTGAAGTGATGGTATCACAGCGTGAGTATTGAAAATATTCCCCTTTTTACTGGATACTAATTGATACCATGATGTTGTGTTGCAGAGGGTACATACCACCAGCAGGGGGCACTACTTGATCCAACAGTTTCATGCTGGTTCTCTTCCAGATCTTCTTCACTATCGCCCTCAGCTCCTCATTGGCCTGCTCCAGGTTACCTGCACATACACCATGTGTTACATGTGTTACTTTGTTACTAAAAACTCATGTTGATGTTTCTGCAGCTTGAACAGGTTGTTGATGAGGTGGTGACATCACTGTATGGGAATGATGTCGTATGTGACACCATAGACTCTCTCAGCTGATTCTGTAAATAGACCCCCAGCAGCCAAGAGTTTTCATCCATGGTGGATGTGTTCGGCTGACACTGTCAGCTGGAGGACAACATGCTGTCATGGGAGCAGCGGGGTTTGGCCAAGTCAAGCAGCTACGGGAGGAGGACAGCTTGGCTTGTAGTTGGCCAAGCCTTGCAACTGTCTTGACAGTTTGCCAGGGCGACTGCAGTGGGAGGCAGCACGCTGTCAATCTCTACTGTTCCAAGTCAAGCCAAGTCGCCACAAGAGGCAGGGAGGAAGTTCACAGACTTGAAGTCACGTGACTTCCGATGCTGAAGTGACTTTAACTGCGATACCACTGATGGTCTGATTATGATGGTTATTTCCCTCTGCCAACCAGTCTATCTGCAGTTCACATTTATGCCTGTCCTGATTCAGATTACCACTGCAGAAATTTTCAATAAGGCATTACTTGAATTTTTATCTTGAGTATTGTCCAAAAACATGTTTTATGAGGTCATAGTGATCTCACACAAAAATCAATTCATCCTTGAGTCCATATGAATGTTTGTGTGTCTGTTACCTTCTGTCTTAATCCTGAGTGCGGTTCTGACAAGGGCAAACAGTGTGGCGTTGAACATTACTGTCCCATCGCTGTTCAGAGGCATGTTCATCGACACCAGACGCTACATGAGATAAGAAACACACATCCAGGTCCATTCACATAAAATCTCAAATTAATAAACTGTCAATATATACCGGCATTTGGCAATCTGTTAAAAACAGAACAGATAGTAGTTATACAGATAGTAATTTGTTGTCAGTGTGAGGAGAGTAAATTTGGAGTACTTTCATTTGAAAACATAGGATTTTATGCACAGTGTGTGTATTTACCTTGCAGGCCACCCTGTGCGGACAAAGTTTTCCAAAGCCGAGGGGAGGCTGGATCCTCCGGAGCAGAGTCACCACGTCAAGGTGCTTTATCCTCCCCCTGAATACAGCACAGGTGTCACGTTACAGAGACTCCCCACACAACCTCTGATGACAGAAGTATGACAAAGTATGCAATGACATACTTTGTCAGGTGTCTGTGAACTTACTTTGCTTCTGGGTCATATTCGGCCCAGATCCTTTTGAATTCATCCAGGTGATGTGGCCCCAGGATCGACCAGTCACGCGTCAGGTAATCAAAGTTGTCCATGATGACGGCCACAAACAGGTTGATGATCTGGAGGAAATCAGGAGACTGTCAGAAACTACTCTAACACAAAGATATAGCCTAGTTCAAATGATAGTACTCTGCCAGACGCTGACCCTTTTCGGTACAGTAGGTAGTATTTTGTTGATTTTATTGTATTAAAATTTTATGTTAAATGGGACACACAGCAAAGGGCCGCCCGGGGCTTCAATCTGGGGCTGGCTGCAGCAAGGACTATAGCCTCTGTATATGGGGCGCCTGCTCAACCCAGTGAGCTGTACAACGCCCCTTGTTTTCCTTTTTAGTTTCACCTTTACTTCTGTCATTAAACCTGTGAAAACTGTATTCAGTTGTGATGGGAGTGCGGCGTTTAGCTGCCTGTCAACACATGCATCAAAGACAGAACAGAATCTGTTCTGTTTTCCTTTCTTCTTCTCCCTGCACCCACATATACAGTATTTTAAACTGATGAATTTCCACCAAAGCTGTCCTCATTTACATGGTTTTCTCTTTCAGATGATGATACAACTATAGAAAACCATAGAAACGTGACTTCATGTTACCCAGCAGTCACCTCCAAGCTGTTCTCTGTACTCACCAGAAAGGCACAGAGCATGTAGAAGCTGACAAAGTAAATGATGGCAAACTGGCTGCCACAGTCCTCGTTGGTCGTGCTGTTCTCGTTGGTCGATCCCTTCTCGCACGGCCGATTGAGCGAGCACGCCAGCATGATCTCCTGCCACGCCTCACCTGTTGCACATCTGACAGACGTACACGTGCACACAACACGCCAACACGGATATGCACACACATCAACGCAGGTATGCATGCAAGGACGCGCGCATATAGATACACCAAAGAAACACGTAGAGGCACACGCGCATGCATAGATGTGCACATGTGGGCATCGGCATGGAGTCACATGTGCAGGTATGCATTAAACCAGACATACGGACGCATGGATGTGTGCACGTATGCATACAAGCATACAAGCGTATAGTGACACACAGAGGCACAAAGACAAAAAGAAGGAAACATACACACATAAACACAAGTGTTAGAGCATGAACAGCACAATAAAAGACATTCATATCCTGATATATATACACTACCCAGTACTATGAAATATTCCATGAAGGGGACAGTTCAGAAAATGAGCAGATAGACATGATACTTTTATGAAAAACCATTACAAAATCAATAAACTGGTTGCTATATCATTTTAAAATACATAATACTATATTATGTGTGATGTATCCTCTCAGTTTCTGTGATTTTTGCCCCCTGCATGGAATCTTACCATCACCACACAGGACAGAGGAGAAGTGGGTTCAGGCTGTTAAATGTATTGTCAGCAGTCCTGTGACGACTGTGCAGAAGGTGTGTCCTCCTCAGTGGACCAGAAAATGTAATGCTAAAACAACTTAAAGTTCACAACAATGATTATCTAACTATTGCGTTATGGTGATTCTACATCAGATCTTTGCTGTTTGTTTCAAGCTAGAGATTTGGCAGTAACATGCTCATGGCAATAACATTTTCTCATGTTGGCGCTTGTGTAGCGTCAAATCACAGCAACAGCTGAAGGAACGGCTCGACACTTAAACCATGCCTGTATAAATCGGCACTGATAAAACAGGAGATCGTAAAGGAGAGTAAAAGGGAGGATGATGATACAGAGAGAACAGGAGATGTTTATTTAGAAATCACAAACAAAGTAGATATTAAGAGAAATGGGAAAGAGGAAGATGAGGGAGGGAGGGCACAACATAATGATGATAAACAGTGTAGTAATCTTCCTCACCTGAACAGCAGCAGCACCGCCTGAGGGAACGTCTGGAAATTGTTGTTCCTGTTGATCTGCGTATGATCCCTCAGTGCTATCTTACCAAACATCTGCACAAGAGGGAAGTAAGTAGTCACAGCACACAGAATATGATGTGAGCGTTGACAAGAGGAAGTCAATCACAATTAGAGGTCAGCTGTCCCCAGCAAATCAAATCAAAGAGTCTCCCGCTCATCATAAGTGACACAAAGTATAACAACAGCTTGTGGAAGAGACAGAAGGACAGGCAGGAAAAGACGGACAGTAGCTAGGTATCAACAGCTAGAGGAGGGCGAGAAGTGGAGAAGAGGAGGACAAAGCGACCAAACAGGAACTCTGGATGACAAGACTCCAGGAGGACAGACACGGGACAACAGGCTCGCTGAAGGAGAAACAAGGAGAGAAGAGAACAAGACAGAGGCAGGGAAACAAGGGGACAAAACGACCGCTTACCTGCATGCCGATGACAGCGTATATGAAGAATAGCATCACTATAAGCAGAGCTACGTAGGGCAGAGCCTGAAGAGGGGAGAGATACATCAGTGACACGTTGTCGACATTTATCATCCATGCACCGAGGCTGGAGTTCATTCACTTTCATCCATATCTGACACATCCAATCAGTTTACAGCTGATAATAGCTAAAGAAAAAGCGTTGATTAAACTCGCATGTATTTTACGGTCTTCAAATTTACTTCATGAAATGAAAGTGAACTGATCTGCAGCCCCGTGTGGCACAACACCAAAAACAATCCAGGACAAATCATCTGACTTCAGAGTGAAAAACCTCAGTAAAATACAAGCTGCTCTCTGAGTTTAGTCAGGAGACCAGTCCCAGCTGATTGGACATGAACCAAATATGGCCAGGACAGGTATGTCTTCTATATTTACACACCTGGGCAACTGGGTGGAACTGGGCTCCTGGCTAATATCACCCTTGTGCCAAGGAGAGCAGGGCCAAATCATGACTGATAAATGTAAAAGAAAGTAAGTAACATATATTCATTGATATATGACAAAGGGATAAGGAGCAAAATGGGATCTAAAAAGTATATTTGTGTTAAGTAAGGTATCATTGCATATCACTGAATGCACTTTTGCATGAAGTGGCCCATCTCAGCTAACACAAGAGAGAGAACAGATTATTTTCATGTCCCCATAACTCATCTAATCAAATGATTTTATTTTTTGGTGGAGTGCTTTGTTAAACTTAACTACCCGCCTACAGGGAATGGTGAGCTCTAAGGGGTTAGTCATAGGGTGTTTGAGAGTAAAAAAAGGGTAGAAGAAGAGGGTATGGAGAAAGACGAGTAGAGAGAGGGAGGAGTAGAAAAAAGACTGCTGGTTAAGGTTTTTGAGCTCCTGCCTGTTTCCCCCAACTTCATGTCCCTACGTCCCGCCCTGCCTCGGCTGTGGGACTCATAAACCTCCTCTCCGTTACCTTACACCTTCCCTCTTTCTTTCCCTCCTTCTCTGCATCGTACTGTTGTTAAACAGACAAAACACTCGCGTGCTGACTTCCTGAACAAGTGGGAGGTGGAGACGAGGAGGGAGGAGGCAAGGAAAGGAAAGGTGGATTGTGAGACTCCACTAGGCTGGATTTACACAAGAGCGAGGATATTTTTGGCTCCTTGTGACTCCGATTTGAAATTACGACAATATTTTTATTTGTAAGCACTAAATGAGTCTATACTCTGGGTTAATTACTATAATCACCTTGTTTAAAGTAGGCAACTGTAACACCTGCAACTAACAATTTCAAAACCAGTTTTGCCTGCCCGTGTAAACCCAACCCCCTGCTCTAGCATGTTGTGTCCGGTTCTCCCCTCACTTGGAAGGATTTGATGAAGGTCCACAGCAGGGTCCGAATCCCTTCCCCGCGAGACAGCAGCTTCACCAGCCTCATCACGCGGAACAGCCGGAAGAAGGTGATGGAGATCCTGGCGTTCTCTTCAGAGTTCTGCAGTCCCTTTTGGTGGGGTTTGGTGTTTTTTTGTTTTTTTTTTTCAAGAAAAAACACAGGACGCATGGGGACACATGCAGATAGGTAAGGGAGGGGAAACACATTCACACACATTCACACACATACACACACACAGAGGTAAAGGTGAACAAACAAACACACACAGACATACAAACAAACATTTGTGTGCATATTCCCACCCACACGTACAAGTGGATGTAAATATGCATGACACACACACGCACAGGCACACACGCACACACACAGACACACAGACACACAGACACACACACACACACACACACACACTGAGTTAATAAATGGAAATCTGCGTCCTACAAAATCCCATCAAAATCAACTGACAAAAGAGATCTGGGAGAGAA
>OMNW01015275.1:0-17090 GCA_900303245.1 Selene dorsalis
CCCGGAACCCGACCCGGAACCCGAACCGGGACCCGACCCGGGACCGGAACCCGAACCGGAACCGGGACCGGAACCGGGACCGGACCCGGACCCGGAACCGGGACCCGTACCGGAACCGGGACCGGGACCCGAACCGGGACCGGAACCCGAACCCGAATCGGAACCGGAACCGGGATCGGAACTGGAACCGGGACTAGGACCAGATCCGGGATCCAGACAGGGACCAGAGCAGGGACCGGGAACTGATATGTTCCGACGCTTCTGACAACATCTGCTGTATTTGACTTAACATGGCTTTGAACTAATTTCCTTTCAAAGACTTGAAAAGTGACATAAGTCAAAAAGTCTAGCTACACACTAATCCAAAATGGCGCCCATGAAAAAGTCCTCACTTCACTAGTCGTTTTAATGTTGATTGTTTCACTTTGTTTCTCAAAGAATCTGAGGTGGGACATTGAATCAGGGTCATCTAGTGGGGAAAGTTACAAGTACTTCTCTCTAAGTGTAGCAGAAAGGGTGGTCCTCACTTCATCTCCACACTTACCTGGAGCTCACTATGATGCCCACACAGGAATGTGTGTGTGTGTGTTTGGCACCCCCAGAGCTGTAGGCAGACAGTCATTGTGTCCTTGTCGTTCAGCAAATCTGAAATCTGAACCCTGTCTTTAGCTCGTCCTCTCCATTTCTCTGCTTTATTGTTCAACATAAAAGACGATAGAGACAAAAATGTTATCAGTACCAAAGTCCAGAGTCTGACACGTGATCAGATCCTACCAACGTTATCATTTTCATCTTTAGCGGAAGTTGCTATAACAGCAAACAGACACATGAAGAACCCATGAAAATCTGAAAATGAAAATGATCTCGGTTATTCTCTGTATTATTTTGTTAAACACAGTGTCCAAATCTCTTCTCTGTGTCGTGCTGAAGTGTGAAAATGTGATTGACATCATCACTTGGCAGCTCTCTTTGGTCCAAGTGTAACACTTACTCTGTGTACCACCTAGTTTGAGCTGTATGATGCTCCAGTCCCGTCCAGATATATTTTTTACAGTGATTAAAATAGGTCTGGCACTGTTTTCATTAACAGTCCAATCAGAGCTTTACAGGTGTTTTTTTTTTTTTGTAGGAATGTGGGGGTCATCTCCTTAAAAATGGCGATACCCGTGAATTTGATTGACACAGGCGTTCATGTAGTCCACTCATCCATTCATTGGCTTTCCTGCTTACACTGGGAGGACCGGAGCCAAATCATCACAGGGCCGACATATAGAGACAAACATCCTGGGGGAAGCTGGAGAACATTGAGAGAGGCACAGGGAGAACAATGCAAACTCCATGCAGAGGGGGATCAATCCCAGAACCGGGCAGGACGTCATCTTCCAGCAATAACAAACCATTCTGTCATTAAATGGCATGACCGGTGTGAACTTTTCCCTAGCAGCTGCTGCTGCTGCTGCTGCTGCTGCTGCAGCTTCTGTAGAGTGACGTCAGTTTGACAGATTTGCTTCAGATGGTGAGACCAAAACAAAACTAAGACCCTAAAGCCAAGCTACTGGCTCTGAAAGACTGAGCAGAGCTGTGAGTTGAGGTAATGCCGATGCCTGTGTCCTTACAGTCGCACTGTGACGGTGTAGCAGGTATACTGCTCACCATGTATATTTGTGTGTTGGCATGCCGATAGTTGCTAATTAGCACCAAGCTCAGACAGACTCTCAGTGTTTTGCAGGTGAGATAGTTGAGATATTTCAGTCTGTTTGTTCAAGATGCATTGTTTAAGCTGTATTGTGTGACTAAATTCTCCCTCCACCCACCCACTCAGAAAAAGACAAAACATAAAGACGATGTCAGAGTGAACACTGAAGTAATATTAAATGACGATTCAGTCTGATTATCCCAATATGAGCAGAGTGGCCTGGGATATGCTATGAAGACTGGCACAGCAGCAGCCAGCCGAGTCTGAATCAGAGTGTGTAAAGGAAAGGAAATGGATGAGGAAAACTTTATCCAGCGCCCAACCAGCCAGATTTAAAGTGACCAGAACGGTGTGGTTGAACTTGGAACAAACGAAGTTCCCATCCGAGTCCCTTTTTGTGATTCTGTATCTCAGACATGCGGAACTGATAGGAAGCTTAAGGTATTAGCTGTCTCAAATCAAGGTAAAATGACACTATTAGAGATTGCACAGTCTCCCACACACATTTGTGAGTGAGTGTGTCGTTGGAGACTCTTCCAGGTCGTGGATCGAAACCGAGGAATAACATGGATGTTGGCTTCGGTTCCTGGCAGAAGTGGGAGGTGGTGGTGGTGGTAGGTACAGAGTGAAGAAGAAGACGGGCCATGAAAAACATGTTCATCAAAGCAACAGTCTTGATGTTGTATTAAAGCTTTAAAGATGAAGATAAATTTTTACACTGAAGTCTTGTTACAGGATTTTCTGTTCTTGGCATCATGTCAACAAGATGGTGCGTGAAGCCAGTGGTGTGTATGGGTTAAATATTGTGTTATTTCACTTTAAGAGTTGCATCTTTTTCCTGTTTTCATTGCTTGGATTGGGAATTAACAGGTCCACATTTCACACTCTTCTTCTGGTGTTTTTATATGCATAAGAAAAATGTATTTGAAGTAGGGTGTAAAAATGGTGTATGAGTCACAACAACAAAATGATGAGCTAAATAGGTTGAAAGCTGCACAGAGCTGCAGAATTGGATGCTTTAAATAAATACAGGCTTCACTGTTAATGGTAATGGATGCAATAATGTTAAAGTATTGAATCTGCAGTTTGTGTAATTGCACAATGAAAACTCATCAGGGAGTCGACGTTTTCTGTTACAAATCGTCTGCGGTATGGAAATCCGGGGCTTCCTCAGTGGTTTATATGTTCTCACGTATCGTCTCTGAATGGTTTTGGTGGGGAAAGTGTGTGTGTGTGTGTGTGTGACTCGGTGTGTATACAGTGTGCTGTGAGAATGTGTACACATGTTTCTGAGAGAGACTTTGGGTGTCTCAGATGTTCTTCACAGTTCATCAGTGGTGACATCTGGCCAAACAGCTGGGCTCATCTGGACACACACACACACACACACACACACACTCAGACGGTCCACACTTTCTGTCAACAAGTGTTTCTCGTCTTCTTTTTCCTCATCCTTTGTGTACAGTTACTGTACATGTAAATGCATCTGTGTTTACATTTATATGTATGTGTTTATATGCACATATTTTACTGTTGACCCGGCTTGAACCAGAACTGAGACATCTGACGTAACACAGCACATTCACGCTTTTTATATGCCTGTCTGTGTGTGTGTGTGTTTCCCAGACAGGAAATGTGAACCATGTGTATGTTGTGCACTAAAGTGCTTAAACTTGTACAAGCTTGTCGTTCACTCTAAGACTAATGACTGCGTTTCCCATGGGAACGACACAGATGAATTACGGCTACAAGCTGAATTAAAAAACACTCACAAAAAAGATATTGTGCGAAATTCTCATGGTGCGTTTGTGGTGTGATGAAATTTAGACATAAATAAAGATCAGTTTGTTTGGAGCTCTCTAACCCCGTTAGAGGGTAAAACTCCCTTTATGTCCTCTCTGGGTAACACAGGCTACTTGGTTTGCTGGCTGTTTTATAACAGGTGCACATACTGTAGTGTTTTTATAGGAACAGTACGGCCCATGACAACGTTATCTATGTCTAGATTGTTTTCCTATACTCTCTGATTTACAGGCTTTTTCCACTGTGATTGTTAAGTTTTGAAAATTTGAAATTAGATTAAATGAACACATAATCATTAGCCGTTAGCTTTACAGCAAGTTCAGACATTTTTTTTCTCGTCAAGAAGAGTACAGAGCATGTATTGTTTTCTCTGGATGGGAAGAGGTTCAACCTTTTACTACCTTTGTGATCTCAATTGTGGCTGAAGTACACTCCTCCTCCTCCTCTTCTCTTGGACATTTTGAGAAGTCCGCCCTTAAGTGTCGCACCAAGGAGGAAACCGAATTCGTGTGTGTGTTGTATTTACGGCTTCTCAAAATATGGCCTCCTACAATATCCTGGGAAAAAAAAAATCTCTATTGTACATAATGTCTGTTCTTTCTGAAATTACTTTGTCTCCAGCAGTGAAAATTATCCATGAATGGGAAATGGGGGGAAAAAAAGCTTGCACAATATAATGTAAATGAACAGTCCTTTGATATAGTAGCTTTACATCGCCCCAAAGTCTACACAGTTGAAAGCTGGCCAAAAAAAAAGGTGTTTCACTGTGTGCTCTCGCTTTTATCTGACGATAAAAGGAAAACATGGCTCTCTGTGTCTTGTTCAGGGTAGATGATGATAACTGCATCAGACTGAACCAAAAATACACCCAGATTAGCGAACTTGGATGGTAGAAAACACCTGCCCTCCCCCTCATGTTCCAGGCTAATTACTCACAACCTCAGTACAACAGAGGCACAAGCGTTCGCTGGCTTAGTTGGAACAAGGCTGCGCGGGGACTGACATCATTTTAATGATTTGATACACAAAACCTGTGTGACATCAGGATGTGCTGGATGTTCCTAATAAATACCCCCCCTCTCTGTAGCATTTTGGCAATTTGACACTTTTTTTTTATTGCTTTGATGAAGGAAACCAGCCTGACCTCATTTAACAGACTTGAAACTGTGATTAGTGATTATCTGAGCACATGATTAAGCTGAACTTGCTGCAGTTTCTCTGCGCACTTATGTCAGTTTTTTGTTGTTATTTTTTTTCTTCACAACATCTTTGTGATATTTCATGGATTCATTAGAGTAGTCTGATATATATTTGGGAAAGATCTTTGTTTAGTGTCAAATAAGAGGACGGATATTAACTTCATCTGTGTATGTCCAGCATAAACAAGTGTTTTTTTTTCCAAACTGTTAGACCTTTTAGTTTCCTTTTTGTTTACTCCAAAGAGAGAGAATCTGCTGCATTTTTAAATCTGGCAGGTCTTCATACTCATACATCCTTGTGTGTTTGTTTTTTTTTTTCCTTCCCAGGACTGTTTCCGGCTGTGTTGAACCTCGCTTCCATGGCAGACATATCAGCGAACGCTACATGTGGTTCATTGGGTCCGGAGATGTTTTGTAAGCTGGTGGAACATGTCCCGGGGCAGCCTGTTCGAAACCCTCAGTGTCGCATCTGCAACCAGAAGAGCACAAAACCGTTTGGTAAGAATGATTCATGCACATCCACATGTGCACAGACGAGACTTATAGGCTGGATGATTAGAGTAATTAATCACGCTGGATTAGTTAATTAAAGCCCGATTAGCCAGATGTTAACCAATCATTTTGTCTGAAGTGATAATTACCAAATGAACTGACGAATCAATCGCAACATGACAGGGTGACAGTGGAAAATTAGCCCGTCCCGCAATCATAATTCAAGCAGCCAACTAGACACTTGGCCATTTAGTCAATGACTCAGTTAACTGCTCAGTCGGTCATGTGACCAATCAGTCAGTTAGTGAAGCAGTCAGTCATTAACGAACTCACCAGTGATTAGTCAGTCAACGAACCTCTGAGTCAGTCAGTTAGATAGTCGGTCTAAGAGTTTGTCAAATGGGATGGAAAAAAGAGGATGAGGAAGCAGAGTGAGGAGACAAGGAGAAGACAGAAGGATGAACAGATATCTCTTTTTATACTAAGACTATTTTAAGAGGCAAACTATATAACGAAACAGAAATATGCTTATTCCCTCCTGGCTTAGAGTTAGACATTTGTATATCTGATTGTTAATTTAAAATCCAGAGACAGGTGATGGTTTAGCTTTGTTCTCAATAAACACTACATGCAGCTGGAAACAAGTCGACCTGGTTTTGTTGTCTGGCATCTGCTTCATCAATGAATAAACTCACCATGAGTCACCATGAGGCTGACAGGCAGGGGCATTAAAAAAAATGTGATGTGAAACTATGACTAGTCTTTTTTCACATCCATTTTATATGTAGTATAAATAGTTTTAAATGTTTGTTTTTTTTGACTGGAAGACTCAAAAAAAGCTCCAGATTACAAAGTCATGTCCTCATTTTAAATATATATGTTATATATTCTTCTTACATGGTGCATAGAAATACAGTTTTGTCATGAACAGCCAGGCTGCTGCTCGTGTGACAGACTGGCATTAAACCTCAGAATAAAACAACCTTAGTCTTCACTCAGCTTTTCTACTGGTATTTATCCATTGTTAATTAACCCTTACTACAGTACTTGCTTAGTTGCGGTGTAGACGGCACCAGTCTAACCGTTTTCAAGGGGAAAATCTTCATAATCTTCTGCTTTTACAGATAACGTAATGTAACGAGTGATGGAGGAGAGAAAGTTGGCATTTGATGACAGGGTGTTTCAAGTTTCCATTTTTCACAAACTCAGGGGAACTTAGGAAAAGGCACAGGAAAGAATTTAAAGCACATCTGTAGCTTCCTCGTCCTTGTGGTGATAGTTGCCACAGTTTTTAACAGAAATGTCATACATAAGTAGCCTGGTGATTGACAGCTCCCAGTCAAGCTGCAGCATCGCATCTTCTCTTAAAAATAGTCTCACACGTAAACACTCGATCAATCACGCACACATGGCATACGTTAAAAGCTCTGCATCGTGACCTTATGCCATTTAATAAAGTAATGATGCGTTTTATCCGCCTGTTCCATTAAAAGCTGCCGTGTTCAGTAGTAACGGCTCCCAGGAGTTTATTCTGCAAATAGGGTGATTTTTTATTTTTTATTTTATTCAGATGTGAATGAAACCAAATGAAATGGAAAAGAAATGTATTATTCTTTCTTTTACAAGTTAGAAAAATGTGCTTTTGATATCTGGCCTTGAATGGAAAAAATGCTTGAATTTCAGAAAAAGAGTGCAGAGGAACATTTTCCTGTTAGAATAAAGCTGGAGTGAGAGACTGAAATGATTTTCAGGTATTCAAAATCTGTATGGATTGACAAAACTGATCTTCTCTTCCACTCCCTTTCTCCTACCTTTTTTTTTTAAACTTGTGTGTGTGTGTGTGTGCGCGCGCGTGTGTGTGTATACAGAGCGTCATCCAATAGAATATGCCATAGATGGGACCAACCGTTGGTGGCAAAGTCCCTCCATCAAGAATGGGATGGAGTACCACTATGTGACTATCACACTGGACTTGAAACAGGTAAACACTGTCTCTCTCTCACACACACACACACACATGAATCTGAATCAACAGATGGAGGGGTCTCATTTGATTGACAGTGGTGAATTTACAGCAAATGAGGGATAAATAGTTGAATATTCGTATTAAACAGCCAAATCCAAAACGACTCAAGAAGAAAAGAGTCAGAGATCGATCTTACCTGAAAGGATTGATATATATATAAATATATATATTTTTAGAACTGCTGTCCAAATTCAATTTTTACAGACTTGTTATGATTTTATCTCTCTGCAATTTAATTTACAGGAGCTGCATTTTTTTCCATGAAGCTGAAATGTGCCGCAACAGTACTGTGCATCGTTGGCACCATGAAGTGTTGTTGACACTAAAATCATAATTGCATCTGTCAGTAATTATAAAATTAAATATAAACACATAAAATTTAATTAAAACAAAATACGACAGTGATCCATAAGATCTTGTCTACTACTACTATTTTTATTCTGAGTGTCGTGACTCAGCCGCCGTGTCATCCCAACACTAAACACCACCATGTTGGTTTCCTGTCATTATTTTGCCTCTTAGCTCTACACTAAGACACCGTGTTGTTGGCTGCATGTAATAAAAGCAGATTTAATTTCAGAGTGTAATATAATTAGATCAATAATTCGATCATTTGAAGGTGTGTGTGCTGCTCTTTTGAAGGATGTGTCTTTGTCTTGTCATCCAGTGACTTAGGCCACTTGCTATTTTTTCATCGGTGCTGATTAGTTAAACCAGCTGTGATATTAATCATTTCATAAGCAATCAATATATCATAAGCATGCGTGTCACTCCTTAAATAATGGGTTTCCATTATTGATTTGGAAAAGCTTGGCAGCGATCTTGTGACTGAGAGGCGGTGTGTGGTGGCGTGGGGTAATTTAAGACATAGTTTAGTTTGAAAGTGTGATGATTACACACATTAAATAGTGCCTGATTGTCATTATATACGGGTGGGTGACAAATTAAAAGGAAAACGAACATAAAGCGTCTTAGTAAGTCGTCAGACCTCAGATCAGCCTGGTGCTCCTGAGCTTTGATTCTCTGGACTACTTTGGTGTTTTCATGACGATGGTGGTGGTGGTGGTGGTGTTCACTATTGGTCCAAAATCTCCCATATAAGTTCAGTCAGGTTGAGATCTGGTGACAGTGAAGGCCTCACCATGTGACCCCCTCGTGCCCTACGGTCATATAGTTGTGTGTGTGTGTGTATATATATATATATATATATATACATGTCTGTATGTCAGAGAAGAGAAGCAATTGTTATAAAGTTATCATTTGACTAAAAGCACTTCTGTTATTGTCCACAGATGTATTTCCATTTCACCCATGAATAATGTAAAAGATGAAAACGAATATTCTTCAGGTTTAACACTTTACTGAAGTGATGGAAGTTTATTTTTCTTTAGAAAAAACAGTGAAAAAATCGCCCAATTGGATGAGAGGGTGAGGATGTGACTCATGTATGTTTCACTGTCATTAACCGTAACCACAGTTTATCTTCTCCATTCAGAGGAAGAATCACATGTTCATACAGCCAATATAAATGTGTAGGACATGTATGAATAATGTGACAGCTGTTAGAACTGAGCCGGCTCAGCAGGTGGCCACCGAAACGCTTACATTTAACCTCGCTAACTATACATTCATTGCGTCACAGTTGGAGCCACAAAACACACAGATAAAATATTCATTTTCTTTCAGTTTGTCATTTTTCCATGTTCGCTTTCATTGATTTAACAGTTTGATTAACACTCTCTTTTATATAAAAAAAAATTGCATGTGGTGTCCTGATTCTTGAATGAATGTTTATTGGACAGAAACACTGCCGCTCTAAACGAGAAGAAGAGAAAAAATCACACTTAATTTGAATATATATTATTTCATGCTATTCAGTTTAAAGTTACAAAAATACGAGAAAAGAACTTAAAAATATTGTGTAATTTTTTATTTTATCAAGGAAGGAAACGCACCTCAACACTTTGCAAAGGCACCATTGCCCTGCAGGTATAATGTAAAACTAATGCCATCTGTCCAACAGACATGTGATCGAAAAAAACACACATATTTGTTGATTTTTTTTCTTTTTTTCTTTTTCTGGTAAATTTGTAACTTGAAAATTTATCCTCCCACTTTTCCAGCTTTTTTTTCTGAACCTACCATGTCCCTAATACACCATCATACATAAAACTGTCACTGAATGACTCATCGTTTTTAAGTATTAATGAAATATTTAAAGATCTAGAACAAATGTAACAAACCGATCAAGATCAATATTGAACAAATCCTTCAAAACTCTATTATATAGACAAACGTGGGTACAGGTACTTAGGTGACAACCCGTAGAGACAGATAATAATAAATATACAGTAAGTCTGATGTGCTTAATGCGCGTCCATCACTTCCACCTTCGCAGTTTCCACATGTAAAGCACAAACCATGTTACGCTACATATAGAAATTATCCAATGTAGACATAGCTCCTAAAGTTCGGGGGGCCGGCTGAGCTTATTTCCTGTCCGAAATAACATATTGCTTACATTTTTTATTCTATATACACACGTGTCGTGTCATGAATGACTGTTAAATTATTGGCCTTTTTTTTTAATGAAATGTGTTTAAACTCAATTCAATTCACATCCAGTCCAGGAATTTGTGATATGTTAATTTCTAAACAGTTTGCCCATGAGATGGTCGTTACAGTTTGATTAGAGGAGACTGTAGATGATCCTTCTTTCATCAAGTAACTCTCACTTTATCACTTCAGTCAATTTCATATTGATCCAAGCACCAGCAGATTGACCTCACACCTGATCTGGAGTGATTGACTGTATTCTCACTGCCATTAACGTCTGTGTGTGTGTTTGTGTGTGAACATGTGCACCGCCTCAGTGTGAGTCTCCATCAGACCAACAGAAAGCCATTTACCCTCCAGTGTGCCGAATTTCCCCTGCGACCACAGTCATCTCACTCAGAAAATGACAGTGGGCTCACACGTGTGTGTGTGTGTGTGTGTGGTTATCGCCTGTGACATCACCACCCTCATTTCCTCTCTTGTTATTGCTGAGCCTCTCTGGACGGAAAGACTAAATAATGAGAAGGAGTGGGAGCTGAGGATCCATGTCTGCTACTGTGTGTGTGTGTGTGAGAGACGGTTGATGCCTGTGTATGTTTACCATCATATTTAGAAGATTTCTTCTTTCTTCTAATTGTTGCTGCAGATGCATCTGACTTTACAAGGCACTAGAAGTGTCCTCTCGTTCATCATATCATGTGTCTCCAGTCCAGGAAGTCTCCTGGCTCGGTCATTACAATGCATATAGATTAAGAAATTACCAGTAAACATATTAAAACTGTTTTATCATCAGGGGTTAAATTCGCCTCACCATGGCGACTCTCATTCATCAGCTTCAGACGGGATTTCACTTAAATTACAGTTATTATTATGGAAATGCGGGGCCCCCTTTGATTGATGGACAGTTTGATGGACACGGTCAAATCATGCACTGGCTCCGCGATCAGCGGGCGGGAGGAGAAACCCTGCCAGAGTGATCGGGTTCCTGTTAGAGGCTGTCAATCAAAGTGCTTTCATGACCTACACCTCTTACATGCCTCCATATACAGACACACACACATGCACACGTACAGAGAAATGACCATAAATGCACACGTGTCACATGCAAAATTGCTGCTTTGAATCCCTCTGAGAATGTGTTTACATGTAGCTGGAGATGATTATTTCCTTTAACGCTACAGTGTGTACTCAGAAACATATAGATCAATGATTGGAATTAGTCAGTAGTCATTTTTCAGATGACTCTTTGGGGCTTTGAGGCAACAGGTTTGTTTGTGCAGGTGAGGATGCAGGTGATTTAAAAACAAAACCTGCATTTACTGTCACTGTCAAAACACCGAGTCCAGCGACACTGATGATCTGGGATGGGCACAGACATCTGGCAGTGAACTGGCCTCACTGCTACATGATCAAAGACGGTATCATCACTGAGCTTTGACATTATCGCCTCTGCTCTTGGTGATGGAGAAATGAAGACGACAGACTCCTGTTGTTGTTGTGGTTGCTGTTGTTTATCGAGTGCATCAAATCTCAGCAGCTCAGTTTCTGACTGAGACATTTGACTCTTTCTTGAAGGGTGGAGTCTGCTCCACTGCTATTGATAACAGTGGTGGTGACGGTCATAGCCGCAAGTTCACTAAGAGCTGTGCATGTAAAAGCAGAAACACAAGATACATCCATTCTCATACCTGCGGGATGTTTTCACTGCTGGAGTTAAAACTCAATTACTGGAACATGGGTTAATAATTAAAAGTGGCCATTAGTGATTTGCTCAGAACAGTACTGTCGAAGGGTAATTTCTGTATGGTACATGAAAAAGATAAGGCAGTGTTAATTCGGAAATCTTTTTTGATGACAGAAGAGAAGGTAAATGAAACATCTGCTGTCCCCTATGAAACTTTGTCGGTGTAATGTACGACAGGAGCTCGAGCCAAAGCAGGAATGTGAGAGCGATTGTAGCATCTGGCGTTTTGTGCAGACTAAAGCCTGTTTAAAAAGCTTAAGGCCAAATTACAACCAAGGCTGTGAGTGGGCATGCTATGTGTTATATCTCTGTGTGTGTGTGTGTGTGTAGGTGAGAATCAGACTTGAAGAGAATGGATTTCAGTTGGGTCTTTTACACACCAGGCCATTTCCCAGCTTTATCCAGAGACTGTTGTCTATATACGCTGCTGCAGCTCCTCTGCCGTTTAAGTCGATGTGGAAAAAATTTTAATATTTGTCTTTTTTCCTCTTTTTCATCCTTCATATTATTTCCTCTCTGCAATCCGGTCAAATATTGAACTCTATTTTAATGTGTTTGCTGCAGCGCTGTCAAGAGACAGTCATCCAAAATCTCTCTCCAAACTGTTTTTAGTGGCAGCTCAGTGGAAAAAAGCAGAGCGAGCGATCCTGCGATGAGATGAGTGTGCAGCTCCACTGAGTATCTTCCGGCTTGTTTTGCCTGCACTATAAGTTTGGCAAGTCAGTGATGCCGGGTGATTCGCACACTTATTCAGGCCTGGGCCAAATGAGACTTTATTAGTCCGGTGAGATGTTAACACGTGTTCATTTGAAGTGGCGGTCAGTTTTAACGAGTCTACAACACCAGTCTGTCGTCTGCTTCCTCTCCACCTGTGTTGTTTTGTGTCTGTCCAAAGTTAAAATACAAAAGATTTGAGTTTCATCTCTTTCATTTTGTATCTTATTCCACTTCTTGATCTGTCTTTTTTTTTTGCTTTTTGTGTGGAAATCCATCAGTAATTAGCTGCAGCTCTAACTGGAGTTGGAGTTTGATGCCAGTTTTATCAGGCCGGGGAGATTTTAACACGTTTCCATGTGAATGGCCTGTAAACACCAGCTGTTCAGTAAAAACCGCTGTCACTCTGTGTCCAAATCACGCTAAGACAAAATGGATTCTTCATGGTCCATTTAATTGTAGGCAACCCAACCATGCTGGACAGAGGGCTTAAATGGACTGATTGAGCATTAAAATAAACATTTTAAGTGCTCATTTGGCCGCTCTGCTCTGCTCAACTATCTGCCAACAGACGCTTTCTGGCATGTCATGACTATTTCCTGTCAAAAATGCAAGATGGCTGCGATAAAGTGCTCGAGGACCCAGTGGAAATGAACATTGATTTGTATGGGTATGAGTGGGGAAAAATCACTTGAGATGTGAAAAGTTAAAAAAAAGAAACGAAAATAAGGGGAAGGTTTTCTTGCATTCTTCTTGCGTAGACTTAGTGAATAATTTGCCTCCCCTCCTCTGCAATCTCAACACCTCACTGTGAAGTAATGTTAAATGTAAAAATAAGCAAATTGAGTCAGTAGTTTATTTTAGAATCACAGGCTTATTATTCATCAGCAGGAGAACAAGCACAAGTGCAATTAAGACACCGTGTCATTTCATCTGGGGATAAATGAGTCACTGATTGTTTCGCTCTTCAACAACTTGAAATCACTTTCAAGTCCAACTAAACTTTTTTTTATTATTATTCTGGAGCGTCTGGATCTGCTGTGTACATCTTCTCAGCACTTTGAACACATAAATAATCATAACAGTATTGTTTTTTTTTCCTATATCCTACGTCCTTCAGTGGTGACGGACTGTGTCTTCACTGTATGTTTTCCATCATATCTCTGATAGGGATGCACGATAACTCTTTTTTTCCACCAGTACCGATAATTGATAACTATCTGTTTCTCGTTACTGATGCCATGTTGTCTCTTCATAATTCTGTAATCTGTAAAAACTGTCATTATCGGACTTAAAGCTGCAGTTGTGAACTTATTTTTAGTCATATTTGCTGGAACTGTCTGTATATTCTGACAGTAGTACATGAAATAGTACATAAATTTCAAAA
This sequence comes from Selene dorsalis, assembly GCA_900303245.1. Classification (NCBI taxonomy): domain Eukaryota; kingdom Metazoa; phylum Chordata; class Actinopteri; order Carangiformes; family Carangidae; genus Selene; species Selene dorsalis. The sequence continues at coordinate 13,618 of OMNW01015275.1, forward strand.
TCACTTTGACACCATTTCTACAATTTAATCAATTCAATCCTTCCTGGAGGGGGGCGTGGCCTAAACACTGGATGTAAACATCTTAACACCTGGAGTGATAATAGTAACTACAGTGTATTATTGGGATGATTCACTTTCACTTTGTGATTCACATGTTTTATTCATTTATTGGTCAGGCTGTGGCCTCATTATCCCACAGTGACATAACATTTTGTTTGCCTCATTCGAACTTGCATTAACGAGGTCTCGGTTTTAACCTGATGAAACTTGCAGACACTCCACTGTTAGTTTGAGCTTAAATTTTAAGATCAAAATTTGCCCCAAACCCTCGGCTGCAGCACAGCAGCAAGGCTGGAAAATATATAAATAAAAAAAAAATCCTGTATGAAAAGAGGAGAATCTAGCCAATTAAATCCTGTACCCGAGCCCGATGTGATGTGTTCATGACATAAACTCACCTTATCTGGCATCAGATGTCATGAATGCAAGATAAACATTTATTTACCAGCCGTGTGATTCCTGCCAGGACAGTTATTGCTGTGTTTATTTGTTGATGCTGTGTTGAGCTTTAGAGGCGAAAAAAATCCCTCGTCTGATCCACATCTGATCAAAACATAGAGTGTGACACACTGCAGCCCCACACACACACACACACACACACACACACACACACTTGTACACACACATACACATACACACTGCATTAGTTAGCTGTGTTCATCTATGTTTAGCTGCTGGAGCTGCTGAGCTGTCCCAAAGCTGTCACCATAATACAAGCTACTGCTGAGAGCCCTCTTACACACAAACTCACACACACGGACACACACACACACACGCACACACACACACACACACACACTCGGTAGCGTCCTCCCCATTCTAATTGCTGCAATGTGACACTGCCTCCCACATCATGAGAAGAAACGGAGAGATCGTCACACAGAGAGAAAGGATGGGGCGAAAGCCAGGGTGGTGGAGGGAGACAGGGAGTCAGTGTTTGACCTACATCCACTGTCTGTGTCTGTCTGCACTGAAGGGAAATCAGCCTAAACAACCACTGCTCTGTTTGTTTTTTTATTATTATTAAAAGACAACTAGAAACATGGAGATGGAGATCAGATAATAAACACTCATGTTCATTTATGTGTTTAACAGGACTTTGAAGTCACTGTCTGTTTGCTTTGCTGAAAAAACATCACACGACACTGACGTTAACACGGGTCACAAGATGTTTTCGTGCATTTATAGTGTGTGTGTGAGCTCGCTTCACTCCTGACTTTATCACTTACAGTGCAACAGGGTAACAATGAGCACAGATTCTTCATTCACCACATCCTTTTCAAAATGGATGACAACCTCCAGGTCTTCTATAAGAATGGATAGACACTTGTTTATCATAAATCATGTCATCTTTTGTGTTTGTTTTAGGTTTTCCAGATTGCCTATGTGATCCTGAAAGCAGCCAACTCACCTCGCCCTGGTAAGAAACCTGTGTCATCATTTGTGTTTACAGCTGCAACACGTTGTTTCAGGTGTTAACATGACTGCTTCGACATACAATGGGAACAATGACTGTGTATTAAAGTGCAAAGTGCAGCCTTTTCTCCAGCCTGTGTCTGGGGAGCAGCTGAATACAGTAATTAAAGCCATTTGAGCAAATTGTTGTCCCACAGAGGAGCCACAGTTAATCTGAATGATTAAGACTCCAGTCAATAAAATCCTTTTTTTTTTTACACTGGTCAGATAAAGTCTTGATTTGAAGTTTTAAAACCCAACAACAACATCAATGTTCCTGACGACTTGATGTTTTCAACTGTTTCTGTATTGTTGTTTTTTACTCATTAACAGGCATTTTGTGTGTGTGTGTAAAACTACACACACACACTTTCCAATGAAGGTTTTAAGATAACCTTGAGATTTTCTCCGGAAAAGTATTTGTGAAATTGTGGAGATGCTTTGTTAAAATTCAGTGAAAGGTATTACACATCAGTACAAGGATGACATACCTTTAACAAGTTGTCACCAATTAGTTACTTACCAGGGAGAAACGCCTGTGAGAGAAAAATAGTAAATTCCCATCAATCAAATACTGCACATACCAACTGGTGCAGCAGTGATTTAACACTTAACTGCAAATGGATCTTGGGAAAAGTTTTTAGAATACAAAAGATTGTTTTTTTTTTTTTTTGTTTTTTTTTTTTACCTAATCTCTCAGTTTTATCTGTGTTTTTTGTCTTCACACACCACCCATGTGTTTGCCAAATTCTTTATGATGTCTTGTAAAATTACGAGAAAAAAAAGAAAAAAGAAAAAAAGAGCATTTTATTTTGTTTTTTTTAATGATCCATTACTGATCAACCTGTAACCTTACCTGTGGCCATTTTCTTGTTTCACCTGCTCAGTTTGTGCCTGTGCTAAACTCAGAAATTCACTCTCATTCGTTCATTTCTTTTTTTATTTATTTATTTATTTTTTACCTCAGATGGTCCCAATACGGCGTCGTAACAGCAACATGAAACCACCCAAGAACTCTTTTTGTTCCTTTGCGAATGTTTTTTGAAACTTTACAAACTTAACTGTCAGAGTTAAGAGTCGACGTTAATGGCACCTGAAGGAGCGTAACACAAACTTGACCACATGATGTTTCAGTGTCCAGTTAAAGTAAATATGTCGGTAGTTGCACAGCGCTGGCGGCAGCTCACAAGTAGCTCCATCTCATTTGCTCATTTGGTTTTTTTCCATTAACTGAAGTCTCCTCACTTTGTGCTCAACCACAACTCCAGGAGCTGGATTATTATGGTTCGCTCCATGTTATTGAAAATCATGTGGGATTGAATGTTCTGTCAATTTTCTATGTATTTTAAGTAGGATGACCTAAACACCGCCTTGGATGTCCATCATTATTTTTATTGATCCATTCTCTCCTCTCCATCAAACATTTGAAGCATTTCATCACTATTTTTCCAACGCCAATATTTTTGCCCGCAGGTAACTGGATCTTACAGCGCTCAATAGACGGAGTGACCTTCGAACCCTGGCAGTACTACGCCATCACAGACACGGAGTGCCTGACGCGGTTCAACATTTATCCACGGACGGGACCTCCATCTTACACCAGAGACGACGAAGTCATCTGCACGTCCTTTTATTCAAAGATTCACCCTCTGGAGAACGGAGAGGTAACATCTGCAGCTGTAGACGTTGTGACACTGACACTGTGACCTGTGGCTGAGCTGGGTTTAGGCTGATTTGGCTGGTGTCTGTGGGATTGAGTTGACTTTGGCTGGAATATTTGACTCGAACGGTTGAAGGCCGGGACAAGTTTGATTGTACTTGTTGTAGATTAGGGCTGCACAATTAATCACAGCGTAATTGAAATTGCATAGACATGTTTGTTTGGGACAACACCCAGCTATCAAACATCAATTTTATATTTTGTTTTGAGTGAGAAAATCAAAAACGACCATTTTATC
>OMNW01015276.1:0-11150 GCA_900303245.1 Selene dorsalis
GAACTACATTACTTTTTGATTATCAAAATAGTTGCACATTTAGTTACTGTCGATTGATCAATGAGTTAATCAACTTATTATCACAGCTCCATACTTAATGAGCAGCATTAACCTTTTCTTGGGGACATGTGTGAATGAGAAACTAAGATACTGTTACAGAAGAGTCTTCATCACATTTGGTTTTCTTCTCCTCCTGCATGAAACTGTCACATCCACCGGAAAGTTTAAATAATAAATATACAATCTTTATCATGGCTTCCATGAGGAGATGAATTTATCAAAGAGGCCAAAGTCAAAGCGGAGGAGGAGGAGGAGGGTGAAGTTATTGTCATGCAGAGGAGATTGGTGTTTTTGATCATATGTGGATTTATGGAAATGTTTGAATATAATTTATGATTTTGTGACTTTCATTTGACCTCTGAAATGAAATCATATCAATGTTGGCACTGCTTAAACATCAGGAGACAGGAAAATAAATCCAGTCAACCTTTGCAACAGAGTCTAGATTACAGTCTACATTGCTGATGTGACGTGGGTTAAGCACAGGTCATGTGAGTCTTCTTTTCCAATATGGGAAATCGAAGACAGTTCCACTGCTAGTCATGCTGGTTTACTCGTCCCATCTGGGTTCTCCAGTGGAACAGCAGCCTCTCGCACGGTGCTCGGGTTCTTTTTGCTCCCGGACACCTTCTCTCCTTTCAGTTTGGCCGAGAGGCAGAAATCCTTGAAGCAGCGTTTAAAATTCTCATCCAGAAAGGCATAGAGCACGGGGTTGAGGCTGCTGTTGGTGTAGCCCAAGGCCACGCAGAAGAAGTAGGCGGCCATGATGGCGGTGGTCTCGGGCACGCTCACGAGCGCCTTGACCAGGATGAAGATGTGAATGGGCGTCCAGCAGACCACGAACACGGCCACCACCACCACCACGAGCCTGGTGATGCGCCGCAGGTTGCGGTCCTTCTCCCGAGAGCCGGACAACATTCGGACGCTCTTCAGCCTCAAGACCATGAGGGAGTAGCACACGGTGATGATGAGCACAGGCACGACGAAGGCGAAGACAAACACACATACTTTCATCAGCGTGTCCCAGTACACGTACGGTTCTGGGAACTGTAAGGCACACTCCGTTATGCCTGCAGGAGCACAAAGAGAGAGGGAGGTGGGGAGGGAGGATGAAAATGTGAACTAAGTGATGAAGTGCTTGTGCTTTATCATAAATAAAATTGCACTCTGTTCTTTTCTGTTATCAATTTAGCGAGCTGTTATGGAGCAGCTAATCTGCGCTCCGAAGGGAACATTTTGAACATTTTTCTTACATCATTTATATTCAGAGGGAGTGATGCATGATGTGTGGCTAATGGAAAACCTGATGGATGGACTTGATAGAATATGTTTCTGCTTTTAAAATACTATCAGTACATGCTTTGAGTGGATCTCTAATGCCTAGAAAATTGACAGAAACCTTATACTGGGAGACGGTCAAAGCACTTGCTCACCACTGTTTGTCTGGGTGCCACCCAGGATAAAAGCAGGTATTCCTGCTGCAGAGGACAAGATCCAGATGCACACGTTGATCATCTTGGCTTTAATTGGAGTGCGGAAGTCCAGGGCTTTGACCGGGTGGCACACGGCTACGTAACGATCCACGCTCATCATGGTGAGAGTGAAGATGCTGGTGAACATGTTGTAGTAGTCGATAGAGATGAAGACCTTGCAGACCACCTCGCCAAAGGGCCAGGTGTTCAGCAGGTAGTCTGTGCTCTGGAAGGGCATCGTGGTGGTGACGAGGGCGTCGGCGAGAGCTAGGTTGAAAATGTAAATGTTGGTGGCCGTCTTCATCTTTGTGTACCTGTTAAACATGAAGAGCAGGAGAGAAGGTTGACCAGAGTGAACCACACTTCTATCCAGATGTGTCATAGCAGGTGAACACCGCTTGGCTGATTGTGTAGCAGGCCTATTCTACTTGGTTCATTATGAATTAAACATTGTCCACTGCTTCCTTGAATCGGTAATGCAGATTTTATGACTCACACTTCATTGTTATGTATAGTCTGCCTCTGATTACAGGCGATCTGTAATCAACTTGTTTTCTCGTCATTAAACTACGACAGTATTAAAGCTCTATGTGATGACTTTTGCCCAAAAAAATCATGCAAAACATTAATTTAAAATTTTAATATTTACCAGAGGTGACGCCTACAGGGTAATGAAACACTGGAATTAACATAAGCCCCATCAGAATGAAATTGTTGTGATTTACAGCACTGCACAAAGTTGCTATGACTCACCTGAAGTGTTGCCTTTGTTATTGAAAATAAACACGTCAGATTCATAATAGTAGCTGGGCTAGACAAAGTTGTGCACATTTCTAAATCCACTGTACCAGACAGCCTGTCTTGTTTAGTACTGTTGTATTTCAGACAGTGGAGAAGATTAAACCCTAAACAACAGTTACATTTTTTGGGGAACACTCTTTCTTGCAGAGAGTTAGAGGAGAGGATCAATACCACTGTGATGGCAGTCCGCTAGGCTAAATATGATACTACAGCTAACAGCATGCTAATGTAGGGTAGCGTTTAGACAAGGAGCCTTAAGGATAGAAAAAGCTAGCCTGGCTGTGTTTGCTTTACCAGTTTAAGTTAATCTATCCATCTGTTAGCAATAGTTGTATATTTAATGGTCCAAAATGAGCATTAACATTCTTGTTTAATTCCCTGCAACAATATAAAATTAAAGTAATAATGAAAAAATCAAAATAATATGCTTTCGATTTGGCATTACATGAGCAGACATGGGGCAATATTATTATAAGCTACAGTTTGCATATTGTTTCTGTTCAACTAGGCCATAATTAGGCTACTTGATAGAAGTAGTATTGGCTCTTCTTTCACCAGCTAGTGGCTAATTTCTTTGCTGTTCAGTGGTTTTCAGTGTACAGTGGGTGTGTATATATGTACCATATATAAAAACGCTAAAACGCTCAGTGGAGCTGAGAGGCGCTGAGCTCAGTGTTAACCCTTTGTGGGTTCATGACCACAAGCTACAACACAAGTTGCAGATACTATATTGATTAGAGTTGTTTTGAAAACGTGTAACACATTTTAAAGCTTTGTCAGGAGTTTCCATGAATTCAGTGTTTACTGTTTGGCCTTCAGATGCTGTCTGACTTTGAATGTTTTGGGATCAGCATAATTTTGACTATTTGTTTACTCTAAATCAACATGAACCTCGACAGAACCCTCCACAGGGCCACTGAACAGCAAAATGTACAGTTCATTTCAGGCGACACAATCAATCTGATTTGAGGTAACTGTCGTCAATGGACCGGAGCTTTCTCGATGGCACTGCTGCATTTCACATTACATCAAAGGAGATTTGCTGCTCTCACACACCATAAATAACACCCAATGAAGTGCAAGCTGGCTATCAGCTTGATAAAGCACCACTGGTTTCAACTATAATTAATATCATGTCCACCAGACTACAGCTGATTTATAGTTTATTGTTATTATATTATATTGGAGGTCTTGAGGGTTATTGGATTAATAAAATGGGCAACGTTGAAAGTCTTGGCCACTTCTTAACCAGTGACAGAGGCAGAAATCAATTCAATATTGCCACACTTTACACATTTAACGCTGAGTGAGACATGACAACATTAATCTTAACTCTTGCAACTCCAGACATATCTCTTCACACATAGTGATGCTGACTGCATGGACATCAAAGCAACATCTCAGTGAAGTACTGTGTCTGTGCTGCTTCCAAGAACAGAAGGCAAGCACTAAGGAGAACTCTGACACAAACCAGATGGCCTAGAGGTCACTGTAAATAAAATCCATGGGTTGGTGCCAGTGCCTCCTCCACAAGCAATAACATTTACTGAAGGAGTGTGGGAACATTTGGAGCTCAAGTTATGTTTTGTTTTTTTTCCAAGAATAATTTTGCCTGATTGGACTTTCTGTGCCAAAAGAGATGAGGTAATCCCATCACATTTCCCTATACTTCAAGCAGCCACCTCATTTCTCATAACTGTGACATACACAAATATATTAAAAAAAAAAAATCTTATTATATTGGCTTAAACTTACCTGACGATGACATACATGACGAGGCAGTTGCCCAGCAAGCCGACCACAAACACCACGGAGTAGACCGCGGTGATGATGGGGATGATGGGAGACATGCTCTCTTGCTCCCAGCTCTCATCGTGGGTCACATTGCGGCTCTCTGAGTGTCCGGACACCCAGGCTGAAGAATTGAGCGGACAGTCCTCCAGCAGTGTGGACAGGCACTTATTGTCGTCTTTGAAAATTTCTACCGGAGTGCTTTCCATTTTGACACCTGTTTGTTAAAGGCTGAACAAGTGGAGAAGTGATTGAGGATTGCGGAGACTGAAGAGGCGAGGAAGTTTGATGATATCGGTTCGACTGAGGCACTAAAAAAAAAACGCGCGTGAACAGCAGTTACTTCCCAATAAAAAAACAAAGAAAAAGAAAAACATATGATCGTGGTGCTGGAAAAAAAACGTGAGACATGTACAAACTTCACTTTGGATTCAAGAGGCATTTGATTATGCAAACCAGTGAGAAATAAATACACACCGCGACAACAGCACAGTAAAATTGCGCACTGTACCTAAACACATCACTGAAGCTTGCAGGTTACTCACCTTTGTCGGGTGCTCCCTTTAAGACAGCCTGTGTGCATATGTCTCTCTCTCTCTATATATATGTATATATATATATATTTTTTTTTAAAAAGGTGTAATCCCAGTTATCATTCAGCTTGTGTGCTGTTGCCTTGGTGAAGCATACAGCTCGTCAAAGTTTGTGGATGCTACTGCGCGCCTGGAGAGGAGCAGCCAGCGGCTTTGCGGACGCTCGTGCACACGCAATGATGGAGAGGGGGCGCGCAATGCAATCAGGCTAGACCCCCACCACACACACGCACGCACACACACACGCGGTCAAGCTTCATCCAAAATATAAGATGACAGAGCGATGACAATAACCCGCAGGCAGGCACAATGCTTCCCACAGTGTTATGTCTGAGTGGAGCCAAAGCTGCTGAGCATCATTAGCTAACTAAGAGGTGAATAATTGTGTTGGAGATGATTAAAGGGGAAAACCAATGATGAAAAAGAGACTTTAAAGGAACTGTCCTTTACGAATCTAATGCCATGGAGTCATGTCAATATCCCAGCAGCTCTTCACCATCATCAAACCCATGGCCCTGAGTAAATCTAAACACATTTGGCTTGTATTTGCTCTTGTGACAGAGGTGAAGAGACACTTGGTAGATATTCAGCTGCAGGGTCGTTACCACTTTCACTGAACACAGCAGTACACATTTCAGGGAATTTCTGCTTAAGTGCACACAAGGATGGCAGGAGGAGGGATATGATGTATGATCAAGGTCCAACACAGGCAGGGTTCAAACCACCCAACCAGCCTGCAGGATGACCCATCATTTCACCTTAGAAGTAATTTTTAAAAGGAAATACTGACCCTGCAGGCGAGGATCTCAAGATTTCGCTGCTTTATTAAAATCATTTAAATTTTAAATTCTAAGCAAACAGTGCAATTTTTTTAAATCTCTGGCTTTTTAAAACACGCTTCAGGCTTAATTTCGACTCCACAAAGAGCAGCAGATATTAGCAGCATTTTAAAGTCTGCACCTCCAGCTTTAGTGTGTCGAGCTCGGTCCTCTATTTTAAAGGATCTCCTGCAGTGTGGTGCCAAGAAGCAGCTCCCTGCACGACTGGCACCGCAGGCTGTAGGTGAACTTATGATGATTGGTGAGGTATGTTAGAGGGCGGAGTTGCACAAATGTGTGAGGAGCATCTGACAGCACAGATATATACAGTAAAACAACTGGAGACTAAGAGGTAGAAATGATAAAAGCGAAATAATAAAGCCAGTCAACTGGAAATGTACCAGTGATGATCAAATTAAACAGAAAAAGGCAAGAAAACTATTTGAAATATGAAAACTATTATAATATGGGTTTAATAAGGTCATGAGCAAAAAAATAAATATTTAAATGACACCCCGGTCCAGGTAACCCAGACAGGTAGGCTACCCCATCACCCTGATGGCCCCTCACCTGGCCCCTGTGATGCCCTGCATGCTGTGGGTCCTGTAAACCCACTGTAACAGCCTTCATTGGGATTGCACTGCTCTCATCGTCCATTATTTTGTTATTCTTACACTTGCTCTTTGCCCTGTTTTGCCTTCTTTCCTTCACTGACCTCAAATGCTAACCCAATATCAACCCAAAATAAGAGTTAAGTTGATTGTTGTCATTTTATTTGTCGCTTATTTCTTCTAAATTATGTGATTTTTTTTTCTCCCCTCTCACTCGTGTTTTTCTTCATCATTTCATCTTCTCCTTCAGAAGCCTTTGTATTGCACTGTATTACATTATATCATATTCTTCAAAGACGACGAACATTAAGGCTGCACTGACACATGGATTACATCAGGCTCAAACCAAGAACTTACAGATGTAAACATCTGTAAGTCAGTGCTTTAGGGCAATGCTTTGTGTGAATGTTATATCGGTTCATGATGTGAGTCACTGCTTGGTGAAGTGGCCACTCGACTAGGCTACAGCTGATATCTGAGGACATAAAAGGGTCTCATTTGTTGAGTCCTCAAGGCTCTCAGAGGCCATTGATCTGTGAGCTTTTGTCAGTAATTATGGTGAATATAAGACAAAAACCCCAATGAAAAGTCAAAAGTTATTATTACAGAAAGATGGTAATTTAAAACAGTTTGGCTGCTGACTCAAACTAAGTAATGAATGGGCTCATTTCAGCTCCGGGTGTCTGCTTCCATTACATTTGTTCATAGTCAGGAATATCTCTGGGTGGCACTCGGGTCATTGACTTGGAGCTCAAGTTATTCAAGTTCAGGAAGAGAAAAGTGTTTACTGATATATTTTTTTATCCAGTCACACTATAATAATGAATTATATGTATTTTATAAACATGAAACTCACAAGAATAACAATTTTAGCATCTGAATGTTTGTGTAGAGTGGTGTGCTGTTTGTGAATGTTGAGCACAGAGTGTAAACATGCAGCACATTTTCCTGAATAAATTGTGAATGTGCTGGATGATATTTACTGTCACAGCTCAGGTTAAGGAGAAACCAACAGCACGCCTCAAAACAAGTGTAAGTTTGAACACTTCACCTTTATTGATGTGACAAAACTGCACAATATAATTTTGGCATCAGAGCTCAGTTTGTGCACCTTGCCGCTTCATAAGTCGATACTTAATTTGTCCTCCTCAGAGCGGCTGATTTTATGTGAAATTTGACAATTTTCTACTTGATTAGCTTCAGGTTGCAGTGCTACAAGTCTACAGATGGACTGAACCGCCTCAGCTTCAGAAACAACAATTTCCCCATGACCTTGCAAATAGCGACAGACTCCACCACCGTGGTTCTATCTTCAAAAAGGAGCTGGCTTTTTGTAAGTTATGGTCTTGCTACATAGCCAACATTAGCATTGAGAGCTAAACTTAGAAGAACTGTGGCACGTTCTGCGTCAAACTCCATTACTGTCATTACACTCCTTCATTACATGACTGAAGCTCCCGTCAAGCCACATCATCGCCCACTCCCAGCAAGAAACACACAAGACACACAAATAACCCCTTTAACAAACAAATCAGCTGGAAAGGCTGCAGTTAATTGACCTTACAAATGATGCTCATGGCTTAATGACACATATGCAATAATCACTCTGCTCTAGATTAAATCTCAAAGACGATAAATGTTTGGATTGACAGCCCTAATACAGTCTGGGTGCCAGATCATAGTCATCATATCCCCCATATCACAGTCTCTCAGATCATTAGGCCTATAAAAAACCATTAGCAGAAAACCTGGCAACTCTGCATGTAATCATTTGAGATTTGCAAAATTATGGAAGCATTAAGGACATGTCCCTTCTGTCCACCCATAAATCGACTAGTGAATGTGGGGTATCTACTTCCAACCCACTGCATGCTAGGATAGGAAGCAGAACTGAAATAAGTTTGCATAAAAACATCACAAAATGATAGAAAGAGGAAATGAAAACATGAAAACAGCCTTTGTCCAGAGGGAAAAGGCCGTTACATCACACCAGCAATGAGTCTGGAGATAAATCAGTTTTGTGGGAATTATTGTTCATCTGCTGTGTACAAACAAAAGATCTTGTACTAAAGATTATATGAGAATTACTAGGGCCCACCTGTCATCGTACAGGGTACATAATGAAGTAAGCAGATCACATTCACAAGGCCAAAACCGTGCTTTCTGAGGTTAGAGATTATATTGATGATGTTGGCCTTTGACCAACAAAATCTAATCAGTTCAACCTTGAGCATGAGCAAACGTTTTTGTAGAAATCCCCTCCAGGTGTTGATGAGATATCATGTTCTTGAGAACGTGACCGACAACCTGAAAAAAAAAAAGATGCCTCCGGCCACAGCCATTGTCAGTAGCAGAGACATAACAACACAAACGGCACAGGTCAGAAAGGAGCATCGTGGGATGATGTGATGTGACACGTGTGTACTGTAAATAGGGTGTGTACCATATGCATGAGTCATCCATCATCAAGTCAAACTGAGGTTTAATCCTGATAGTGGTGAAGATGAGGATGATGATCCACTACTGAAAATGATGAGTCAAGTGATTACAGCTCAGCCCTGAGGGCAACATAAATGACATGTTAATTCATTAGTTATGACATTTTAAAGAACAAATGTGGACCTCTGGGTGGCGCTATATGATGAGCATCCGAGTCACTAGGGTTCATCCACTGGGAAGTCTGAACCAAAGTGAGACATGTTGCTGCCGTAGAAGATAATGTCTGCTTTAATCTAATGTGAACCCCTGCTGTAAACATGTGTACACATCTGTCCGGAGATGTGGTGAGCACAACTAATCCATCAAAACTACAGCTGCACTGGCAGACGTCTACTGCTCAAGTGTCCTCAGATAAATCACTCACTCTGTTCCACCTTCAGGCCTCTCCAGCTGGCTCTGACCTCTGACCCCCTGTGAAAAGGAGAAGCCTCAAGACCTTTGCGTTTCACGAATCAATACAACAGCGCATTAATATTCTAATCAAATCTTCTTCCTCCTGAGCTTAAAGACAATACTACTGTGTGCCGACAACTGTGTCAGTGTTTCTGTAAGAATGTCAAGAGTATATCTGCAGTGGGGGATTAAATAGATCCAGAAGATTACTTTGAAAGTCACCAACATACAGCGTCAGATGTTACTTGTACTTTGTGCTATTTTGAGCGCCAGTGTAGAAATGTGGGATTTGTTGCTCTTTCCATCACAAAATGTTTTGATTCATAGGGCTCAAAAGTCCAGAAAATGAAATTCTTACAGCCAGCATACTTAAGAGAAACAACACAGTTTAATTCTCAAACTAAACACACAGTACAGTAAAGATTATTATCGACTGTGTCCATCCTGTAATAGCTACTTTCAGCATCGCAGATCCAACTAATCCATTTCAACCTCCGATTAATGAAACGTGGCATGAAAACATCAATCCATTTGTGACAGGAGGGTCAGTTGATCGAATTGTTTACTCATGTACAAGGCTGACGACTGTGTTCACAGTTTACTCATAATTTGCGGCCTTTGTGAAGACTTTTGTGTGGGAGGCCGACAGAGCATCTGTCACAGCTTTGTCAGGCGTGAAAGGACAGATGGATGCCATAACATGTTTTCATGCGAGTGGGTCAGAGAGGAATCTCTCAGTCCTTAAAATTATTGAAGGGGAGTGATGAATTCAAAATTTCACTTTATGAGTCTGAAAGGTTTTAGGAGACAGGCCAAATTTAAGTACAGAAGCCCTCTCCCAAAAACAGATTCAAATTCAGCTAGACTTAAAAATGCAATTACTATTGTTTGCATAAAAGTCAAAGTCACTCAAAGTTAACCAAAGATGTATTGCTCCAATGTGCTATTACTCATATTCGCTCTCACACCCACGAACCTCTTTATCTTGGTTTAATCAAAACCTCAGCATGCTCCAGTTAAGAAACACTGGACATTACATGCTGCATGTGAATCATTTTTCTTCCTTCATCTCTAAACTCACCGGGGCATCAGCACCTGTAGCTGGTTGGTTTCTTTTTCTACTTGCTCTTAGCAGTAACAGTGATGGAGGTCATTACTATGATAGCGGGGAATGAATCAGTTCTTCTATCTGTGTGTGTGTGTGTGGTGCAAGTAAGCGTCTACCTACAGTGCTTCACTCGAGGCATAGCGGCACAGATGAAAAATTTGTAGGTTCTGAGGAGAACACCAGCTATTTCAGGATAGAGGTTTTCCCTGCTGGACACATACAGTATTTGAGGGAAACTGAGTGTGTTTTCTCTACTGTTGTGAGTTAGTAGCTTGCCGCACAATGTGTTGTGTACAGCAAGTAATGCATTTTTGTCTGTTAGTGCCTTCAGATCCCTGAGGTTGCAATAAAACTCACAGAGGAGAACAGATTATGGGATAAACCACACTGGTTTGTCAGTGAATTGACTGGAATGCCATGAAAATGTTGCTGCTGGTGTTTTGGATGAGTGGTCCAAAGCTCACCAGCCACTCCAAACACTGTTTGTTTGCCAAAACGAACTCAAATCTGATCTATTATGGTCCTAATTAGACCCTAAATTCAACGCCAAATATCATCCCTTGACGGCCAATTTGATGTGTGATGAGTTGGCAAATACAAGTACACATGGAAAAAGAATCCATACTGAGTTAAAATAGTCAAAAAACACAAACATGCCAACATTAGAGTAAATGCTATAACTTGGCCATTGTTGAGCCACAGCAAACATAGTGAGGTTTTTAGAAATACTGAGGCCAAGAGTGCTATCTATCTATCTATCTATCTATCTATCTATCTATCTATCTATCTATCTATCTATCTATCTATCTATCTATCTATCTATCTATCTATCTATCTATCTATCTATCTATCTATCTATATCTTGGTGTTTCACAGCTGTATTGCCATAGACATCAGTAAACACTTGATCAGTCTGTAATGAGAAGTATTACATTTTTTTTATCACATCTAAAGAAAGCATGCCTAATTGAATGAATAGAATTGAATAAATTAACGAATATCAT
>OMNW01015277.1:0-15850 GCA_900303245.1 Selene dorsalis
AGGTCGTAGGTCAGTGAAAAGCCGTGTAAAAAACCCTGGATGACAACAACAACACAACTCCGAGCCGCTCCGAGCTCACGGGGGAATAGTAATACCCGAACCCGAACCGGGACCGGGATCGGAACCGGAACCGGGACCCGAACCAGAACCCGAACCGGGACCCGAACCCGAACCGGAACCGGGACCAGAACCCGAACCGGGACCGGAACCCGAACCCGAACCGGAACCAGAACCGGGACCGGAACCCGAACCGGGACCCGAACCGGAACCGGAACCGGGACCGGAACCCGAACCGGGACCCGAACCCGAACCCGAACCGGGATCGGGACCGGAACCGGGACCGGGACCAGACCCGGGATCGGAACCGGGACCGGGACCCGGACCGGAACCCGAACCGGGACCGAGACCGGAACCGGGATCGGTCCCGGAACCGGGACCCGAACCGGAACCGGGACCAGAATCGGAACCGGGACCGGAACCCGAACCGGAACCGGAACCGGGACCGGGTCCGGAATCCGAACCGGGACCGGTACCGGAACCCAAACCGGTACCGGGACGCGAACCGGAACCGGGACCGGAACCCGAACCGGAACCGGGACCGGAACCCGAACCCAAACCGGTACCGGGACGCGAACCGGGACCGGAACCGGAACCGGGATCGGGACCCGAACCGGGACCGGCATCGGGATCGGGACCGGGATCGGAACCGGAAGCGGGACCGGGATCGGAACCAGGACCAGATCCGGGATCCAGACAGGGACCAGAACAGGGACCAGGAACTGATATGTTCCGACGCTTCCGACGACATCTGCTGTATTTGACTTTACATGGCTTTGAAGACTTGAAAAGTGACATAATAATAGTGTAGCAGCTAGAGTCTAGCTACACACTAATCCAAAATGGCGCCCATGAAAAAGTCCTCACTTCACTAGTGGTGTGTTTTAATGCTGATTCTTTCACTTTGTTTCTTAAAGAATCTGAGGTGGGACATTGAATCAGGGTCATCTAGTGGGGAAAGTTACAAGTACTTCTCTCTAAGTGTAGCAGAAAGGGTGGTCCTCACTTCATCGTGTGTGTGTGTGTGTGTGCGCGCTTGCGTGCATGTTGTGTCTGCAGCCCTGACACACTTATTCCCAGACAGTTGATTCAGAGCAGATAAAGACATGGATAAAAAGTTTTGGTTAAAACATTTACATTTCTTTGGAGATAAAAACTTACATAAGGTATAAACACCGAAACTCAAGCTGAGTGGTTATAAACCTTCGCTAACAGACTGCTGCACTATCAGCAGCTGTGTCTGAACACACTGTAACGCTGAAACAAAACACACCAACTTCTGCTCTTGAAATATAGTATGTATTAAAAAAAAGCAATTAGTACTTGGCACATTTTCCTTCAGCAGTCACAGCACACTTTTTCCCTTCATGAGTGGATTCCAAAACTCTGGTTTCCTGTAGATTTTTTCTGAAAAGCGTTTGTAGTGACCAGTGACAGCTTTGGTCCCAACGAATAAAGGGACACAGATTTTATGGAGTTATATACTTACAAAATCTGTGCAGTCAGCTTAAAGCGAATTGTTTTATTTCTTAACTTTTTATGTCAGATGTTTTCATTCTACTTGGTCCGCGTTGTCATGGAGGAATTTAATGTTTGCAGTTTTAAAAATCACCTTACGGTCCTTGACAAAAGCGATAGCTTGGTAGTAAACAACAAAAATGTCTGTTTTTTCTTCCACAGGTATTAATCATGGCCCTGTAATAGCTGGAGTGATTGGGGCAAGGAAACCTCAGTATGACATCTGGGGCAACACGGTGAATGTAGCCAGCAGAATGGAGAGCACCGGGGAGCTCGGAAAGATCCAGGTACGTTCGGAACAGCCCGACAAAGGCAGTGTTCTGGAAGGTTACCACTTCTCACATAGTCACAGCTTCTTAGATTTGTATTGCAAATCTCAACGCAACCATTGATGAATTTACTGTACCAATCTAATTTCTGGCCCAGATTTAAATTCCTATATACATCTTAGTAACAGCAAGACAGAGGAATGATTCCTGTCCTCAGCCTGTCATAAGAACCTCTCATGAGGCTCCACTCAACTGCACTTTAATGTTGTGTCACATTTACCTGTGGATTCAAAGCAGTTAAAACAGTTAAAGTACTTGAATTACTTTGCCTCTGTTATTGGATGCCATCTAATATTACCATAGCTGCAGTGTAACACTGTCATAATGAAGAGGAAAATTGATACATGTATTTTAAGAAACCTTATGTGGACCATATAATTTCGTTTCAGTTTTTAATGAAGTCTGAAACTATTCAGCAACTGCATGCCAAAGAAAAGTAAGATGTTGTTGATGTGAATCAAACTTTTCTTAGCTCTAGTTTTGTGTATGTACTTCCAGGTTACGGAGGAAACATCTGCTGTGCTGACGAAGCTGGGGTACTCGTGCGAGTGTCGAGGCTTTATCAACGTCAAGGGAAAAGGGGAGCTCAAAACCTTCTTTGTGTGTACTGACATGAGCAAGCAGCAAGGTATGGGGCTGAGCTGAGGCCAGGCCTCCACAGTCAACACAACTGGAGACAGACTCATGCACACAAGTCAAGAGTTTACAAACTCCTGCACACCACAAGTGTTGTTGAGACAGACGTGACTGTAACACAGCTCTGTTCTTATAATGTTGCTGAATGAAAATCCTGAGGAGTATTAGGGCGTTAAAGGTAGTACTGCCGCGCTGTGACTTTGAACTCTCTCTGCTCTGGAACTTTTCCGTCAGATTAGTATGTTGCAGATATTTAATGCTGGAGAAATGGTCAGTATCTACAATCATTATCTTTTTCTATTCACAAACACATTCATGTCTAGTGATCTGTCACTTTTGTACCTTTTCCCCTCGTGTCTTTAACTTAGATATTGATTGTGAAAGAAATGATATGTTGTACTAATGCCAAATACAGTTGTGTACTTTTGAAGACCTGTTTGGTCCTTTAAAAGCAAAAACAATGGATTCTGTTTGGATCATAATGTGAAACCTGTCTGGTTTTAAGTTGGAGAAAAGAACGGACACTCTGCTCTGTTACTGTGTAATGAGCAAGACATGTAAGGCAGTTGGACAGAGCTGTTTCAGTGTCAGAAACAGTGTGGACAGAAGATGTAGAAAAACTTTTTGTCTCCTCTCTGCAAGATATATTCAGATAACAAAAAGTACATGTAATTTTCCACTCTCTGGCCAAGCTAAAATCCTAACTTACTGTATCCTCACCACCTTTAATTGTTCTGTAAGTTTAGGTTTTACAACTCTTTAAGCTCTTTAGGTTCCATAGTACATAAGATATTTGCTGTGTTTCAAGGGGAGACAGACAAATCCATGTGCTGTATGTATGCCATCTGTTTAAGTGTTTATTCTGCTCAGATAACAAGTTTTTTGCTGCCTGTCTGCATATATGCTGCAATGAGGGAAACTTGTGAGGCTCTCGGCTCTTCAATGTCCTCAGCCTGTGTGATCCAACAACCTGCCTGCTGTGAATGTTTTTCTCTGGCTCCAGTTCAGATGATCATCTGACACGATCTGGATCACTCTCTGTGCCTCTAAAAACGTCTTTGTCTTGTGGCCTTAACTTATGAGACCACCAACTCGTCTGTAATTGTGGTTACATATTAATAATAATGTATTGGCCTTTATGTGAACAAATGTGATATTGACTTTTGTACAGCTACAGAATGTAATAAATGTTTTCCTAAGTCGCCTGTTTGTCGAATAATATTTCACAAGAGCCAAGGTTTCTATATAAAAAATGGTTTATTGATTGAAATGCATACAAATGTCACACAAAAGCATCTCTTTGTACAAAACTTAAGTTATTAAACTGAATGAGGGGTGGAAATTTCATTTTACAGCAACGACCGGAACTGCATCTTGACCAGTGGTCAAGGTCTCCATGGGTTCAGCCATCTCCTGCACTGTAAAAACAGAGCAGTATATTAGAGGTGCTGGGTTATGGTTGAATGAGGCAGGTTGGACATGGGCAGCAGTGTAGCGTGTCTGCACAACAGATGTTTTACCTGTAGTGAGGTCTATGAAGGGCTCGGGGGGCTCTGTAGGTAAAGCAATGCCCATGGCCTTCCTGATGCCGTAAATACTGCTCACGTCACATGGTGCCACTTGGCCCGTCAGCTCGGCCAGATTCCCTGTCACCTTCTCAGCTGTAATGGCAAAAGATGGGACATTGTCAAGACATAATGCAAAGCATTGTGTAATTTGTATTTAAAGGTTCTCCAAGCTTATTTCGTGTTAGCAGTTTGTTTTTGGTATTGATTCAACCTATAGTCCAGCATTTGGTAAATGTGCTTATTCACTAGATAAGACTGATAATCTGTACGCTAAATATGGAGCTGGAACAATCTGTTAGCTTATCTTACCCTAAGACTGAAAACAGAGGGAATGAGTCGCCTAGCTCAGTCTAAATGTGACAAATACACCTAGGAGCATCTCCAAAACTCACTAATTAACATGTATGTCTATTCTGAACAAAAATGAAGACAAGCTTCTGTTACGTAAAAACTTCCTTGACTCTCAGCTGGTTGCTTGGCAACCTCACCCTAAAATGACACTTGAAACTCGTTTTTCTTGCATTGATGAAACAGATGAGATACAATGTGTGTTTTACAGGTTGATTTTGTAACCTTAAGGTACAAACAACAAGCTGTTGTATGTTTACCATATTAAATAAGTGATAACTGGCTTGAAGCTAAAAGACTCATCAGTGCAGCATGGCCACTGAGGAGGCAAAAGGAGTGTTATGAGGGGTGTGCAGCTGAAGGTGACGGAGGAACAAAGCGCGCCCTGCGCTGAGAGGTTCTTACCCAGCTCCAGCTCCTTGGCAGTCGGGGCCAGCAAGCAGATCATGTTCGGGGGCTGCTTGGCGCTCAGACGCTCCTTCTGAGCTTCCTGCAAGTTGCGCAGCAGCTTTGTAGTCTCATCCAATTTCTGCTGGAAGTGCAGGGCCTCTGTGACAGAGAGGGGAGGGGGAGGAGAGACAGACAACACACACAGTTAATACCTTCCTCTGCATTCCTCCAGTTACCTTGTGCTAACTCCACCTGTTCATGGTTACACACATCCAGAACAAGATATCCATTCTCTCTGAGCCCTGATGATGGACCCCTCAGTCACTGAATGGCCACAGCATTTGGAGAGCAATTTCTTTGTTCCCATAATCCTTTGAGGCACATATAAAGCAGTGAGGGCAGACCAGATGTGAGAGGATCATATCTGTGATCTTCCAGTAGGTTGTTATGTGAAGGGTTTTTCCTCTTATGATTACAAAAAACTGCACAGTGAGATTACTTTGGTATGCGATGTAGAAGAAACTGAAAAACATTCAGACTAAATTAAAAACCAACAGAAAATAAAGCTGCAATGATTCTGATCATTATTTAACTGGTATTGATAAAGCAACAGTTTCTGTTATCAGATCTTTTAAATTGAGTGTTTGTAATTTTTCCATTTAAATCTCTCGCCTAAAATTAACTTAAAATTTAACCACATGCTCATATGGAAGCCTTGAGTGTAGCTGCGATTGCTCCTCCTGGCTATACTAGCTGTAAAGTGATCCCTTATTAATGCCACTAGGGCTCAGTCAATGTAAAGTCAAGACAGCACTGTGTGCTGCGCAGACAAAGAAACTCAAAGATGGAAATTTTGGTCACACTGCTGAAGCTTCATGTGAACTTTTGTCAATTTCACACAGAGTCAGGAATGTGAATTAGACTGAAATCACTGTTCAGATGAAACCAAGAAATTTCCTCAGGGCCCATATGGAAAGGAAGAACACACAACGACAGCATACATCCATTGTATTATGATATCATTCATTAATTTAGTTTGAAAAAACAATCAATACATTAATTGCATAGTTAGTAGTTTTACCCCCAGATAGCTCCTCCTCCATCTGCAGGCCTGCTGCGGAGCACAGGGAGTCAAGCCTGCTGCAGCTGGATGCTTCAGGTTCAGCTACCTATGGGAGACAGAGGCCAAACTACATGTGACGTCAGAGTAGAAAAATGTATTTCTCATTGGGCAGATGATGCCTTGAGGGAACATCCAGGACCTTTGAAGCCTCTTTAGTCATGCTGTGACTTTGCGCCAGTAAAATCAAATCTGATGAAAAGCTGAAACACCCGAGCAGGAGATGAGAATAAACTGGAGAGCGGCCAAGAACAGCAAACAGCCAGGACAGAGGGTTTGCTGTGTGCCTGACGGAGAGGGGGCCTGCGCTTTGGTTTCCTCCGCTGCTCTGTGGAGCGATTCAGCTGCGCTGCCAATGGGCACTGAAAGAAAACACGGGCCCCTCCAAATTCTCTACCAACGGGCCTTTAGTGAACAACACTGCTGTGTTTGGAGGGGAAATGTTCTTTCCATGCGTGGATGGATCAAAGCTAAACGCAGGCCCCTGCTATGTTGACACAGCTGGTGGATGCAGCAGCCATCTGCAAAGGCCATCTATACTGGCAAGTGAAATAAAGCATCCACACGAGGTGTTACGCAATAATGTGCTTTACAACGAGACATCGCACAGTGGGAGATGCTAATCCAAACATCACATCCAACACTGATGAGGGCAAATGGCTGCACACGGCTGAAATTTCTCATTATGAACTCCATATCCATTGCCATTTGCAATTTACAGTAGGGTTGAGGGATGCTTATCACTGGGGACACAACAGGTGTTTTATGTGGAAATCAACTGTAGATTGATGTCTCACCTCATTGTCTCCCTTGTTCTCTTGAGTATTTACTGGTCCCTCCACCTGCTGGAGAGGCAGAAACCATAGAAACACAAGAGCTTATACAGTGAACATACTCTCTGCATTTTGATCCAGAGCTGTTAAAACTTTGTGGTAAAGATGGATCAGTTCAATATAACAGTCACTGCTTACTGGCTCTGTATCTCTCAGGGTTTTTGAATGCTCTCCGTTCGTCATTGCGTCCAGAAGATTGTCTGCTAGCTTGTACACGTACTCGTCCGATTTGGCCAGAAAGTCTGACATCCTGCCAAACATATATACACACACACACACACATTTATAACGCATGTTTTCTAAGCAGCCACACATTAGAGAATAGAGATGCTGACACTTGCTGCAGCTGAACCTCCTACACACCCTATGTTTCTGACAATAATTACACATTGTCATGCGTTTAAAAACAAAGTGACAGTGTGCTTTTCTATGAAAAGAAATAAAAGACTGAGCAGATGACACATCAGACAACTGAGCAGTAACAGTTCCTGTCAGAGTGATTTAAATTTGCAGCAGCATGTCTTAATGCACCAAGAATTTTAGTTAACAACCTGTGAAGGCAGCACTCTGAATCTAATAGGTAATGATGATAAATTCCCATACATCACTTCTAATATCAAATCATGATATCATCATATAATACTTTCTGAAATGACTGTGAATGTGAACGATTATTTCCTATTTATTTACTTATTTATTAAATATGGGACAATCATGAGTGGAGAACTACAGCAAACCAAGGGTACAGTACAGGGCCTTTCTCGTGATGACCATGCAACAGGGGGCACATGGGGTTGAGGTGCGGTCTACAGCCACCAGCTGCTCCAGACTCAGTGAAAACATCTGCGAGGTAATCAGCCAGGAATGCCTCCATTGACGTTTTGTGTCACTGCGCTCTAGTGTGTTTGTGGTCTGTACATACCCGTCTGGGCCCTGCGGACTGGACTCCTCTCCATAGAAAGAGTAGATCAGGTCAGAGTCCTCTTTGCTGACGTTAGCAAAGCTGGAGTCATAGGTGGGTGCGTAGGAGGTGAACGGCCCGTAGCTTATGTAGGACACTGCAGAGGGTGTTTCACACACAGAGACAGCTTGTTATTAGTGATGTTCACCGAGGGATCTCATGTTAATTCTCTAAATGAAGTCATTGCCGTGTGAGCACCTGGAGTAATCCTGTTCCTCTTGTCCTCCCTGAAGCCCTGCAAGGTGTTCACACCACTCTGCAGCCGGTTGGACATCATGCCCAGTTTCACAGGACAGTAACCCACATCTGGAAAAGGAAGCAATTTTAGCCGATTTCATGAGTTCACCTCATTTTTTTCTTATTAAAAAGGCCTATGGCAGCAGCTAAAGGTAGGCTTTTGGATCAAACTGTGAAAACCATCAAAAACTGTTTCCTAGAATCCATGGCAACATCTATAAATGATTTTTGTCCAAGAAACACTCTAGGCAAAGAAAATATTCTCATTTCCAAAGCTGGAACCAGTCAATTTGTGACATTGTTTTTCTTTAATTGAGGCTCAAGAGCTTCATTAGACCTCTACTAAGGCCCCGATGGACTTACCACCTGCTGATGGATCTGCTGGGTTAAGGATGGCCAAAGTGGTGGAACCGTCAGACTTCCGCCTTGCAAACTCCAACTACACAACAAATACATTTGGAATAGAAAATTAACTGTGTTGTGGTTGAACATATGGAATGGACCTGAAGAACATCAGACAAATACTGATAAACCAGCAGTGTCACTGAGAAGCCTCATATTCAAAGGAGTGGATATGTACATTTGATCAAAAGAACTCTTCAGTTTAACCCTGATCACTCACTTCACAATGCAGCACTCTGTTCGACAGCTTCCCTCCAGACTCCTGGATGACCTTGCGGATTTCCTCCAGCTCTCTCTCTGCCTTTGCTGCTTCATCCTTGGAGTCTTTGTCCTGTCTGCAAATGAAACATGAATTGAAAGACCGTGAACAAAAAGGTTTTTTTTTTCTTTGTATCAAGCCTAAAAAGCATGCACACAGCAGCAAAACACTGAAGGGAAGAAATCTGCGTGAACTCTCCTGTTCATTGAGCGCCTCCGTTTGCCTTTCATTTCTCAAATAACCTCCCTTTAAGCATTTTATTGACATCACTAAGCACCATCGAAATTTTAAGCACCACATCTTCTTTTATACTAGAACTACTGCCTCGCTGTTGTACATCTCAGCAAATCAGCCAAGGAAATATTTCTAATTCATTAGCTGATCAATGGCCAGAGGTCTTTTCACAGAATATTATATATATAAATTAATAATATAATGTCATCACTGTGTCATTCCATTTTGTTAGAAATTTATGTTGAATTGTTTCAGAATTGATGTAGGAATGTCTGAGTTACTGCCAAAACTGTGAGGTCACAATGACCTTGGACTTTGACCTTTGACCACCAAGATCAACCAGTGTAGAGGCATGAGGATGTAAAGGCAGCTGGCAGCTAAAGGAAAGTTGGCACAGTGAAGGTGTTTCTCAGAAACTGAGTCATCAGAGACATCAACTAACACCTGATTTGTATCCACAGATGCTATGACGTCACTAGGTGACAATACGCTGACGCACAGCCATGAGAGAAAACAAGATCCAGCATGCTGTGAGGCATTCCTCACATTCTCAGCCTCTGGCTTCACAGTGTAGAAAGTACTTACTTTTGGACCAGGAAAAAACACACTCACAGAAACTGAAACTCACGTCATCACTGTGAAATGACCTGGGAAATGAATTTAATCAATCTTGGTCAAACGTCAACTCTTCCTGCGATCAACAGTTACAGCTGCTCTGCGTGTTAAAAAAATCTTACACTGTAGCAGGAGGCTAGTGAATGTAACAGAGTGGAATAACATTTTTTAAAAGCACCTTTTTTGTTCAAGATCAAGGACAAATTTCCTACTCATGTTGGGTGAGCACCGCGGTCTTTAAAATATCCCTGAGATCTCACATAAATTTTGAACAAATATTAGAATAATGTAAAACATGGAGGTACAATGTGTTTAAGTACTGAATACACAATTATAACTATTATTGCAACTCCTCAGATTATAATCTGTTTTTTCCTGTCATGAGATTATTAGTGATATATGAGATTTTAAAAGTCAGCAGGTTAAAGGACCTGGGTGTGCTGGGTGTGTGGGGACCCTCGCTGCTGTCTGTGGTTGAGGGTCCCTCTCTGCCCTGGTCCAGGTTGGCACCCCCTTGTTCCTCAGACTTTAATGGTTGTTTGGCAGATGGGTCGAGGCCAGACATGAACTCTATGCTCTGCTTTAGGCTATCCAACCTCTCCTACAGAAAAAAAAGATCAAAATGATGGGAGAAAAGTAAATAATGCTCATGGTGTTGAACATTATCATCTGCTGCCCCCATGTGTTGTATCATTACAAAAGCAGGGCACAAGAAGCAAATACAAGACTGCTACACCTTGAGAACACCATCTTTCGGCATAGTCAAACAGCAGGGAGTTTTACACCAAGACAGCAAATCTGGGTTTAAAGTAGTGAAAACTTTCTTGTTTAAAGAGGATGATTTGAAGACTCTTATCACTTTATACTGATCACATATACACAAACAAATAATGAAGAGAAACAAAAAGAAAGCAGCATTTACCCTATATGTTAAGGGGACAAACACTACTAGTTCCTTAGAATCTCTTAGAAAATATTGATAAACCTACAATCTTATGGGACAAATCTGTGCAGCTGGTATAATTCTTATTTTAAATGATCTTTTCTGAAACTTTGTTTTCATACCTGGCTCAAGATCTTCATTCCAGAGTGTAACAGCTTCCGAGCGGCTTTGTGGTAGATCGTCTCTTGTTTGTTGTAAACCATGGCATTTTCACACATGAGTTTGAAATCCATCTGCATTAACAACACATTCCATGTTAAACACAACATCACCCGCATAAAATGGATTTGTGAGCAAAAATGTTACCAAGATATTAATGTTTTACCAATTTTACGCCTTGGCCCATGGTACGTACTGGGTGGCATATTTTTTATGAAATTATACCCAAGACTGATATAACTTAAACATGTGCAATGAGATACCTTGAGTTCATCCAATGAGTGGTAGCATTCTTTCTTTACTTTGTCCTTCATTGTACTGAAGTCCATAGGACGCTTGATAATTGAAGAGTAGCCAGGAGCAATGAAGTCTGTCACTGGAAATGAGAAGAAGGCGCTGGGGTCTTTCCTGCAGAGAAAAGCATACAACATTTATTTACAACATCAAGATTAAACAAACAAAAAAAAACAGCGTAATCCCTAACAACATCATCATATCAAACAATCAATCAGAAATCAATCAATAACTGCACCTCTGGAGTTGCCTGATGAGTTGGTACAACGCTTCCTGTAGAGGAGTCTGTTCTTTCTCTGCAAGTATGAAAAGTTTAAAGGTTTAAACAGTCTCCAAGATGCGTCATGTCAAAGAAAAACTGTGAAGAAGCCATAATTATTTTGAGATTACCTTCCTGTTTGTCCAGCTCTGAGCGAATAGGAGTCCTGCTTTGCTCCCTGTCCTCGTCTCCTTCTGCATCTTGTCCTTTCTTCTTTTTAGTCATCTACCATTATAAAAACAAGCATTATATGTCAGCATCATTCATATGAACTGTTCTTTTCTAAACCCCAACCACTGGGTCATGAGTGACACTACCTTTTTCTTTCCTCTGTCATCCTCTGGTGAGCCGATGCTCCTCTCTTTATCCTTCTTCTTTTTCTTCTTCTTGTCTTTAGGTTTGTCGTAGTCCGTCGGCTGCTCGTCGTAAAATGTGTCCAGACTCGAGCTTCCCGCGGTCACTTCGTTTCCAGACACTTTTAAAACCAGCTTCAGGGGTCTCTCTCCGTACTCTGCGGGCACCGCATCGACAGCAGACAGTTATGGAGCTAGCAGTGGCTAACTACCATGGTAAAGTGACAAGTGCTAGAAACAATAGCTGCTAACCGCTAACTAGATTACCAAACAGGCTTGTGAGAAAAGATACAACTACACCATATTTAGTTTTACACTCTTCAATCGCTTGCTTTGTTTTCAAAATGAATTACATCGACACTGATATAAAAATGCACACGGGCAGTAAAATCAGTACAATAGCTTGTTTAGCATTAAGCTGGCCAACTAATCAGGGAGCTAACACTATGCTAACAGTGCTACCAAGCGCGAAACGGTGTATTCAGACAATCGTGTTAACTAAATGGATAATAATGGTTAGATTGGTGCATGGCTGAGCTGGCTGCACATGAAATACCTTCGTATCCGTGTTTTTCGGACTTGTGCTTTTTGTGCTTCTTGCCCATTGTTTGTATTTTGATCTGGCACCGGCCGGTTGCTCTGTGGTTTCTGTGGTGGCGGAAGCACTTACAGGGAACAGTGTCGAGCGACGCGGTCCTGCAGCGTCACCTGCCGGCCTGGAGGTGGTAGTAGGGTAATCGAGCCATCAACTCGCCGGTAGGGGGCAGAGTAAGTTCGGGATTTAAACTTCGACCCCATGACCATCTTTCAACCCGGGCAGGTGTAATCGATCATCTAATCAGAATACCATTGATCAAGACGAGGCGCTCCCATCAGCTCACCTGCGCCAAGGTTTGTTTCAACTCTCGTTCTCTGGTGATCACTTGTAGGGCTCGAGCCATGTAGTTTTGCGCTTTAACAAAATTGGGATGCCTCTACGTAACATAGGGATAATGAAAGATGCACAATCAAAACTGGAACAGCAGAGGACAAGATGCCCTGATTTCTAGTCCCCGTCTGGTTCTCCAGACTGATTTTTAATCAAGCTCCAGAAATGCTGTTTCCTACATATCCCATAATGCATCCCACTAGCCTCTTAGACTCCTCTCTCAACCCAAGTGTCCACGTTTTTCAAACCAGTTTATATATATAATTTGAATATGAAACTTGTGTACAGTTGATGCAGTGGCCCTCTATGTTATGTTATGTTGTATTATTTAAGAAAATAAAACAGAGTCTGCACACCAGGAACTGCTTCTAGAAGTGCATTCATTGGTTTATCACCACATAGGTAATATTCAACAAGCAAAGGTTTTTTTTTTTTTAAACCCTTTTGCTGGCTTACAGGATGTTTTTTGTTTACAATTTGACTTCACAAATGAATTAACAGAATCTTCTTTACATTAACTGTACTAAGCTTCAAGGCAGGTGGGTGGCTGGGCCTCAACAGGACAATATACAACCTGGAGCTCCTCTGCCTTGCAGAGCTGTTATGCATGGTTAAATTGGCACATATTGTACCAGCTGATGAATGACAGATGTTTTATTCATAGAGGAAAGATAATGTGCGTTCTTTGAAGCACATTCCAGGTTTTATGAAGAGGGCAGGACGGGGGCAGAAGGTTTGAAAGGAACGAAGACTGACTGAATCCAGCATTTCAGCCATTCCTGCCGTCAGATGGAGAGGTGATTCTGAAGCTCTGTTGATGATTGAGTCTCCTATCAAAGCAAACCCATACCCAACAAATCACCTCCCGACCTGTGCCGTTAAAATCTCCATAACAGAATCTTCTTTACATTAACTGCACTAAGCTCCAAAGCAGGTGGGTGGGCTGGGCTTCACAGCACAATATACAATCTTAAAGTTCTATAGATCTTTACACCTTTAGGATTGCTAGCTGATATCGTTATAGAGAAAGTCTCAGATGTTCAAGCATTCAGTGAGTTGTGGGGAACAGCTGTGGGTGTGTCATTCTCACTGGCCCCTTTTATGTTACACAGCCATTCTATCTGCTGTTGGTATATACGTATATACAAGTATAGATCTGTGCAGCTACAACTGATATAATGTGTCAACTAACAATACAAAGACAAAACAAAGACAATACTGTGACAACTTGATGAGCATTATGAGCCAAATCTGGAGCTCCCCTCGTCTTTGCTTTGCAGTAAGTTAAAGCTTGTTTAGCTGTGCAGGCTGCACTTTAAGTAACTCTCAGTGTTCTCAGTTGCAGCACACAGCTGTTTTCAGTGCTCAACATGAAAGACAGATGCAGTCAGTGAACATTAGATTTAAAGTTCCTGTTTGTTGTTAGAAATCTTTTGTGTTATCATGAGTTCTCTAAATGGTTTTGTCTCATAAAAGTTAAACAATCATGAATACGTTTACCCATATTGGAGTTCAGACAGTAAAACAACCTTTAGCAACAAAGTAGGTAATGTTACCTTAAATTGTCTTTGGTTTAAACAGAGGAGCATATCCCTGACAGTTAAGGTATACTTTTATACTCACATTTAGCAGCAGTAAAGTATAACAGGTGGAAACACTGGATAAATTCATACCAGGTCTTGATTACAAGCAAGCAGAGAGCAGTTTGCCTCAGTGCTCCATCTCTGGGGTCTGAGGAGGGGATGGGTAGAATGTGCCAGCCCCCGTTGGCCTGCTGCAGCCCCAGAGAGGCCTTGGGATCCATCTGCTTCATTCCAGCTGCGAAGCTGCACACACGTTGGAAATTTATGGATTAAAAGGAGATCACTTACACCAAACGGGGCTAACAAATGGCAGATGTTGTGAAATTCATTATCCTCTGTCACAACAGAGGGGCTAAAGGGACCCAGAGACTGTTTCCACATGAAAGCGGCATCCCAGAAGAACCATGGGAAACCGCTTCCCACTCAGCGAACTGGAACTGGGATGTTTGGTCTTTCCACATATACACAACAAAATATAAACAGGCTCACAAAGGCAGGCTTTGAACCGGTTTATCTGTCTTGCACATGGTTCGACTGAAACAGCACTGGAGATAAAATGTGCCGTTTGGACGCCACTGAGGCAGAGCATTATGGTCATTTCCATTTATAAGGTGCTGGAACAATCCAGTTTGAGCTGTTCTAAAATAAAATGGAGTTGTTTCTGACTTCCATCATGCCAGGTTGACCTTTAAACATTTTTTACATGCTATTTTGTATCTACCCTGTTTCTCATCTTCTTTCTTTACTTGTGGAGTTTATTAAAAAATGGGACTGATTTTTTTTTTACTTTCAGCTCATAAACACAAAAATATCTTCAGCCTCCACATGAATATTTATAACATTGTTCGGCTGGGTTTTGTAGCTTTGACATTTGAGCTGTTTCTTGTTCTGTTAAAAAAAAACTTGGATTTTAAAGTTGTATCAGTGTAAGTTACTCTGGGTTATTACATCAAGCCTTAAGCCTGTGACAAATGCAAATTAATAACTTCTTCTTATGGATATACATAAGAATATGGAATGAAATTTGGTAATAGAAGTGTATTCTTTTCACTACAAGTTGTCAGAGCGCTGCTCAGATATGACAGATGAAATGTTTGGGGTCATTACAACTGTCAACGCAGAACGGGTTTGAAGATGTAACCAGCCATCACAAGTAAGTCAGACAGAAACATCAAAGGGGAGAAGCCAATCATTCTGCCTCAGTGTTTTTTTCTCGCCTGCCAGTCTGTCATGGCAACATCTTTGAGCATCAATCACTCATCCCTGTCAAAGCATTATGTGAATGGTGACACTATTTTTATCACCAGCCAAAACACTTTATGTGCGCAGCTTTGATTATCAATTTTTACAGCTCGCCGCTGGTCTTCATGACGTCCACCGGTCTCCTGACATCCCACGCAGGTCTGAGGATGAACATCGGGGCAGAACTTGAGCTGCAATTACCCAGCACATATATGTTGTAAAGCAGGTTGTTCTGTTCTGGACAGAGACAAAGCAACTAAGATTGTTGTTTTTTTAGACGTCATTATAAACAAACTAAAGTTTTAAAGAGACAAGAAGTGATAAGATAAAACTCTCCAGTGAGACTCAAAACCAGGACATCATGGTTTCTCTGTTAGCACCTTAGACCACTGAGCTAACAGGAAGAAGTTATTGAATAAGTTCTTATTAGCATCTGTCATCTCCAAGTGTTAGCCACAGTCTTCTCTGATCCAATTACTCTAATGTATATTTCATTGGGCTTGTGTAATGTTTTTTGTAGTTTAACGTCACCCTCTGCTTTAAGGTACCTAATGTATTATTCTGTTTTTTGAAAACTCCATT